>JZKD02S1433008.1:0-11067 GCA_000966675.3 Picea glauca
TAGTCTAAGGCTGGGAGGTTCGTGGACAGTCTGTACGCAATTGGTGACAATATTTCCAAGATGAGTACCAATCATATGATAAAATGATATGTTGCATTGTTATTTACGTGCTTATGTTACGGTTTATCATATATGTGATTATAATTGTCTGTATGTCTATGGGTATTTACTTTTTATGCTGCATATCTGTGGTTACTGTTATTTCAATATAAAGTCGTATATTACATAATGTAATTGTTTGTTTATGATTATATGTAAAACTTCCGCAAGAGTGTTGTATGTACATGTTTAAGTTGCATGTCGTTTTAAGAGAAAATTTATGTGGCATAACTTAGTTGATTACTGGGTATGTTATTGTATGTTCCAAAGTAAGAGAACAAAAGTGTTCCCTAGAATAGCATCTCCTGGCCTGTATAAGGCTAGGGATGTTACCAATTGGTGTCAGAGCATGAGAGATTTCTTTGGAGTGGCGTCCCCCGACCTGCGAGTGGCGGGGGGAACGTTACAAATTGGCATCAGAGCTTCAGTTCAAAACTGAGTCTGGATGGGTGAGAGGGGTTCAGTTGAAGCAAATATTCATAGAAGAGTAACTTCAAAGTGACCAAAATTCAAGTCACGGAGCATCCATGGAAAATGTTGGTGTGCTGGCGCGTGCGGTAAATTTTGGCACAACACGGAAAACGTTGGCCTGCAAGTGTGCGTGGTAAATTGTGGTGCCACGCGGAAGATTATTATGTGTGTATGCACGCGATGAATTTAGCCTTGTGTGGTGAGCATGCACATAGTAATGTGCAAATGGGGTGTGCAAGTATTACTTAACACATAGGAGTTTTGTTGGTATGCGCATAGTATGAGTATAAGTTGTCTTGCGACAGTGTGTTCAATGGTGCCCGCATATAATTGTGCGCGATGGAACATGTTGAACTTTGAAATGGTGCAATGCATAGGGTAAAATGCATATGAAGTATCGGTGTGTGATACCAAAACTGTGCATAGTGGATATTGGCGCACAACACAAAAAGTAGTGCGCGCAAGTTGTCGGTGTGGCGGAAAAGAAATACATAGTGGATATAGGTGCACGGAAAAGAGTTTTACCTTTTGATGTTGCTATGCACAATAAATATAAATGTACAGGTCAAAGTTTAGTGCACGCGAAGTCGCTTGGAAGGTGATGAGTCTGAGTTTAAATTGCATAATATTAGAATAAAAAGAAACACACAACCACATTGAAGCATTAATTAAAAAGAATTCTGAGTTTTAGATTTCCTCTGATTTAGACAGATGAAAGTGAAATATAAGCTTACAAGAAAAGCATACTATAAAAGAAAACAAGATTCATAACACCACCAGATAGAATTTTGTAATAAATAGTCTAAAATCCTCTTATGTATTTATATAATCGTATTAATCAAAAAATTACAAAAGGGGGATGACAACAGTTAGCATGTTGTAAAAAGGGTCATTTAAGAACAAGCCTATCATCTCTGGTACTCCTTACCTCATCTACCAACTGTTCAAAAATTCACTAAAATATGATTAATCTTAGTTGAATGCTCACTTCAACATAGCGATCTCCTCCTTTAAAGAATCTAACTAGACCGGTTGATTCTCTTCGACACTTTCATCCATCTCAGTCATTGATTCCTCCTTCCTCTGCCGCTTGCTCCTTTTCTTCTTAGCGTCTGGCCTGTTGATGAATAAATACTTCATAGTAGGATTCAACCTAACTTCCAACCGCGAGTCTATAGCTAGCTCTGTGTGGAACTTAGTTGCTAGAATGTGCGCAAGGACCCTTTCCTCCTTATTCGTAGGAAAGTCTAGCATGTTGCCCGAATAACCAGTCTCACTCGATTTAGCCTTGCCCATGTATCTCAGGTTGTGGATACCAAAATTCTTTTATAGAAAGCATAAAGTCAAACAGTTTGGAGATTACTTCAGTTATGGATACATAGATACCTTCATACTTGAGGATTGGTAGTTATAGAATTCCAATTATGAAGTGCAGACGGATTACATACAAGAGCATTGGGTTGCCATGCTCAGATAATCCATTTCGAATGATTATCTTTTGAGTTCATTACATGGTGGCATTCAACCAACGTCACATGGCTGCAAAGTACTGAACGAGTGAAGCAGGGTGATTTGACTAGCCGTCGCCCGCTCCACGAGTGGTGGATTTGACATGTTGAGACACGTGATACCGTGTCTTGGCGAAAGTGGTTTCAGAAAACCACCTTCTTGCACAGATATATATCTGAAGGCACTGTGTGTCTGTGTTTTCAAGACATGGGTCTTATCTAGAATTGTCATGGTGATAACACCAAGAATTGGGAGAGATAATTATGATGTATATATTGAACCAAAATGATGCATATTTTCATGAATTATTGAATTGTTAGTCTGATACATTTCGATGGCTGCACGTTTTGAAGAATTAACAACAACTAGATCATATCAAACCAGTGCGGAGTCCATAGGAATGGAAGAAGAACAGGGGAATTACAGTCAGCAAGATGAGAGCAGAATGGTGGATGTCCATTTGGGCATTGAAGGAACAAACTCCAACGAACACGGAGAAGAAAGGAATGAAAACATGAATATGGATGAGACCATTAAGAATTTGGAGAAGGATGTCCAAAGCCATAAAGATGATAATGAAAGGATTATGAAAGCTAAAGAGAAGCAGGATGACTTCAACATGAAGTTATTGGAGGGCTTGAACATAATAGAAAAGAAATTGGTTAAGGAGAGTGGCTCAAGTAAATATGGGAGTCACAAGCCTTTGGAGGAGAAAAGAAAAGAAAAAAGTGTTAGTAGACATCACCATCATTCCCCAAGGCATTCCAATAAGAGATCAGGCAAAAACTCAAGTCTATCCCTCATCAGAGGGTATACGAGATCTAGGGTGGATGAGTTGCGAGGAGAAATGAACAAAATCCAACCTCCTACATTTGATGGTGAGAACAAGAAGGATGAAGATGCAGAAACGTGGTTGTTGGGCATGAAAAAATATTTTCAATTGCATAATTATTCTTCTCATGTAGAAGGTAGAATTGTTATCTATCAACTCAAAGGAAAATCCTCCATGTGGTGGGATCAACTTGTGTAAGTGTAGCACATTGAAGAGAAAAGTGTTACTTGGAGGGAATTCAAGAAGTATTTTGAGAACAAGTACTTGACTAAGAGATACTATGACTAGAAAATGAAATAGTTTTTTGAACTCAAGCTTGGAAGTATGACCATAGATGAATATGAGAGAAGGTTTTTGGAACTNCTCTGATTTAGACAGATGAAAGTGAAATATAAGCTTACAAGAAAAGCATACTATAAAAGAAAACAAGATTCATAACACCACCAGATAGAATTTTGTAATAAATAGTCTAAAATCCGCTTCTGTATTTATATAATCGTATTAATCAAAAAATTACAAAAGGGGGATGACAACAGTTAGCATGTTGTAAAAAGGGTCGTTTAAGAACAAGCCTATCATCTCTGGTACTCCTTACCTCATCTACCAATTGTTCAAAAATTCACTGAAATATGATTAATCTTAGTTGAATGCTCACTTCAACTTAGCGATCTCCTCCTTTAAAGAATCTAACTAGACCGGTTGATTCTCTTCGACACTTTCATCCACCTCAGTCATTGATTCCTCCTTCCTCTGCCGCTTGCTCCTTTTCTTCTTAGCGTCTGGCCTGTTGATGACTAAATCCTTCATAGTAGGATTCAACCTAACTTCCAACCGCGAGTCTATAGCTGGCTCTGTGTGGAACTTAGTTGCTAGAATGTGCGCAAGGACCCTTTCCTCCTTATTCGCAGGAAAGTCTAGCATGTTGCCCGAATAACCAGTCTCACTCGATTTAGCCTTTCCCATGTATCTCAGGTTGTGGATACCAAAATTCTTTTATAGAAAGCATAAAGTCAAACAGTTTGGATATTACTTCAGTTATGGATACATAGATACCTTCATACTTGAGGATTGGTATTTATAGAATTCCAATTATGAAGCGTAGACGGATTACGTACAAGAGCATTGGGTTGCCATGCTCAGATAATCCATTTCGAATGATTATCTTTTGAGTTCATTACATGGTGGCGTTCAACCGACGTCACATGGCTGCAAAGTACTGAACGAGTGAAGCAGGGTGATCTGACTAGCCGTCGCCCGCTCCACGAGTGGTGGATTTGACATGTTGAGACACGTGATACCGTGTCTTGGCGAAAGTGGTTTCAGAAAACCACCTTCTTGCACAGATATATCTCTGAAGGCACTGTGTGTCTGTGTTTTCAAGACATGGGTCTTATCTAGAATTGTCATGGTGATAACACCAAGAATTGGGAGAGATAATTATGATGTATATATTGAACCAAAATGGTGCATATTTTCATGAATTATTGAATTGTTAGCCTGATACGTTTCGATGGCTGCACGTTTTGAAGAATTAACAACAACTAGATCAGATCAAACCAGTGCGGAGTCCATAGGAAAGGAAGAAGCACAGGGGAATTACAGTCAGCAAGATGAGAGAAGAATGGTGGATGTCCATTTGGGCATTGAAGGAACAAACTCCAACGAACACGGAGAAGAAAGGAATGAAAACATGAATATGGATGAGACCATTAAGAATTTGGAGAAGGATGTCCAAAGCCATAAAGATGATAATGAAAGGATTATGAAAGCTAAAGAGAAGCAGGATGACTTCAACATGAAGTTATTGGAGGGCTTGAACATAATAGAAAAGAAATTGGTTAAGGAGAGTGGCTCAAGTAAATATGGGAGTCACAAGCCTTTGGAGGAGAAAAGAAAAGAAAAAAGTGTTAGTAGACATCACCATCATTCCCCAAGGCATTCCAATAAGAGATCAGGCAAAAACTCAAGTCTATCCCTCATCAGAGGGTATACGAGATCTAGGGTGGATGAGTTGCGAGGAGAAATGAACAAAATCCAACCTCCTACATTTGATGGTGAGAACAAGAAGGATGAAGATGCAGAAACGTGGTTGTTGGGCATGAAAAAATATTTTCAATTGCATAATTATTCTTCTCATGTAGAAGGTAGAATTGTTATCTATCAACTCAAAGGAAAATCCTCCATGTGGTGGGATCAACTTGTGTAAGTGTAGCACATTGAAGAGAAAAGTGTTACTTGGAGGGAATTCAAGAAGTATTTTGAGAACAAGTACTTGACTAAGAGATACTATGACTAGAAAATGAAATAGTTTTTTGAACTCAAGCTTGGAAGTATGACCATAGATGAATATGAGAGAAGGTTTTTGGAACTGCTGAAGTATGTCTCTTTCATCAAGGATGAGATAGTCAAAATTCAAAGGTATTTGAGTGGATTTCCATCGTTCATCAGTGACAAAATATAGTATGATGATCCCAAGACATTAGAAGAGACCATAAGGTGAGCTAAATGCATATATGATCAGCAGAAAGCAAGGCCAACTTTCCAAAAGGCTTGGGAAGACAATAAGAAATTCAATATGGATCAAAGGAAGAAGGGAGCTAAGCCACCATTCTTCACAAATAATCCAAAAGGACAACAAATGCCTAAAGAACCTAGAACGATTGACATAGGGAGTCAAGGGCCAAAGAAACCACCTATGCAATGTTGGGGTTGTAAAGGAGACCATAGGTTCATAGATTTTCCTCACAGAGGTGAAAAAGGAAGGTTTGTTCACAATGTACAACAATCTGAAATAGTGGAGGACATGGGCATATATGTGCCATGGATTTATGCATCCCTAGACAACAAGCAAGCAGGGTATCAGTCCCACATGATTGAATTGGAAGGTATGATCAACAACCAAACCATTGCTATTTTAATTGATTCAGGAGCTAGTCATAGTTATATAGACCCTAATATGGTGGAAAGTTTTCAATTGCCAAGAAGAAAACATGGGAAATCCTGGTTGGTGCAACTAGATACAGGAGCCAGAAGAAAAGTTAATGAGATGGTTAAGTCATGCCTCATAGACATGAATGGACTAAACACCAAGGGAGATTTAAACATCTTGCCTTTAGGTTCCTATGTCTATCTACTTGGGATGGATTGGTTGGACCAACATCACACTCTCTTAGACTATCACAACAAAGAATTTAATTACCTGGATGAGAAAGGGAAACTAAAGAAAGTATAGGGAATTCCCAGGGCAGTAATCATTAGAGAAATTTCAGCATTGTAGCTGAAGAAATGTTACAGAAAAGGGTGTCAATTAATGGCAGCTCATTTGGCAGAGACACCGAGAGACAAGGTGCCAAATTTGGAAGATTATGCAGTCTTGGAAGATTTTGAAGATGTGTTCAAGGAGGTAACCGGACTACCCCAAAGGAGAGACATTGATTTCTCTATAAATTTAATGCCTGGAGCAGCGCCAATATCAAAGACTCCTTACAAAATGAGTACACCAGAATTGAAGGAGTTGCAAATGCAGCTTGCAGAACTTCTCAAGAAGGGGTATATACGCCCAAGAGTGTCACCTTGGGGTGCCCCAATATTGTTTTTGAGAAATAAAGATGGAACACTAAGATTGTGCATTGACTTCAGACAATTGAATAAAGTGACTGTTAAGAACAAGTATCCTCTGCCAAGGATTGATGACCTCTTTGATCAATTGAAGGATTCTCAAATATTGCACACCCAATCACTTCTTTGCAAAGAAAGGGAGTGAAGTTTCAGTGGACATTGGATTGTAAGGAGAGTTTCCAACACTTGAAACAATTATTGACAAGTGATCCAATATTAAGGATCACAGACCCAGATGAAGACTTCATTGTATGCACCGATGCATGTAATGAAGGACTTGGTGGAGTCCTTAGTAAAAATGGGTTTGTCATATGTTGTGAATCAATGAAGTTGAAGGATCATGAAAGAAACTATGCCACTCATGATTTGGAGTTGGCAGCCATAGTGCATGCCTTGAGGAAATGGAGACACTACCTCATGGGAAAGAGGTTTNTCACAGAGGTGAAAAAGGAAGGGTTGTTCACAATGTACAACAATATGAAACAGTGGAGGACATGGACATATATGTGCCACGGATTTATGCAACCCTAGACAACAAGCAAGTAGGGTATCAGTCCCACATGATTGAATTGGAAGGTATGATCAACAACCAAACCATTGCTATTTTAATTGATTGAGGAGCTAGTCATAGTTATATAGACCCTAATATGGTGGAAAGTTTTCAATTTCCAAGAAGAAAACATGGGAAATCCTGGTTGGTGCAACTGGATACAGAAGCCAGAAGAAAAGTTAATGAGATGGTTAAGTCATGCCTCATAGACATGAATGGACTAAACACCAAGGAAGATTTAAACATCTTGCCTTTAGGTTCCTATGTCTATCTACTTGGGATGGATTGGTTGGACCAACATCACACTCTCCTAGACTATCACAACAAAGCATTTAATTACTTGGATGAGAAAGGGAAACTAAAGAAAGTACAGGGAATTCCCAGGGCAGTAATCATTAGAGAAATTTCATCATTGCAGCTGAAGAAATGTTACAGAAAAGGGTGTCAATTAATGGCAGCTCATTTGGCAGAGACACTGAGAGACAAGGTGCCAAACTTGGAAGATTATGCAGTCTTGGAAGATTTTGAAGATGTGTTCAAGGAGGTAACCGGACTACCCCAAAGGAGAGACATTGATTTCTCTATAAATTTAATGCCTGGAGCAGCGCCAGTATCAAAGACTCCTTACAGAATGAGTACACCAGAATTGAAGGAGTTGCAAATGCAGCTTGCAGAACTTCTCAAGAAGGGGTATATACGCCCAAGAGTGTCACCTTGGGGTGCCCCAATATTGTTTTTGAGAAATAAAKATGGAACACTAAGATTGTGCATTGACTTCAGACAATTGAATAAAGTGACTGTTAAGAACAAGTATCCTCTGCCAAGGATTGATGACCTCTTTGATCAATTGAAGGATTCTCAAATATTGCACACCCAATCACTTCTTTGCAAAGAAAGGGAGTGAAGTTTCAGTGGACATTGGATTGTAAGGAGAGTTTCCAACACTTGAAACAATTATTGACAAGTGATCCAATATTAAGGATCACAGACCCAGATGAAGACTTCATTGTATGCACCGATGCATGTAATGAAGGACTTGGTGGAGTCCTTAGTAAAAATGGGTTTGTCATATGTTGTGAATCAATGAAGTTGAAGGATCATGAAAGAAACTATGCCACTCATGATTTGGAGTTGGCAGCCATAGTGCATGCCTTGAGGAAATGGAGACACTACCTCATGGGAAAGAGGTTTNGAGTACACCAGAATTGAAGGAGTTGCAAATGCAGCTTGCAGAACTTCTCAAGAAGGGGTATATACGCCCAAGAGTGTCACCTTGGGGTGCCCCAATATTGTTTTTGAGAAATAAATATGGAACACTAAGATTGTGCATTGACTTCAGACAATTGAATAAAGTGACTGTTAAGAACAAGTATCCTCTGCCAAGGATTGATGACCTCTTTGATCAATTGAAGGATTCTCAAATATTGCACACCCAATCACTTCTTTGCAAAGAAAGGGAGTGAAGTTTCAGTGGACATTGGATTGTAAGGAGAGTTTCCAACACTTGAAACAATTATTGACAAGTGATCCAATATTAAGGATCACAGACCCAGATGAAGACTTCATTGTATGCACCGATGCATGTAATGAAGGACTTGGTGGAGTCCTTAGTAAAAATGGGTTTGTCATATGTTGTGAATCAATGAAGTTGAAGGATCATGAAAGAAACTATGCCACTCATGATTTGGAGTTGGCAGCCATAGTGCATGCCTTGAGGAAATGGAGACACTACCTCATGGGAAAGAGGTTTGAGATAAGAACAGACGACAACGGTCTAAAATATTTATTTGATCATCCAAATCTAAATGCTAGGCAAAGCAGATGGTTAGAATTTCTAAGTGAATATGACTTTGATATAAATCATATCAAAGGAGAATAAAGTGTCTGATGCACTCAATAGGAGGGTGCATGAATTACATGCTACAACTATTAGAATGTATCAGACTGATATTAAAAGAAAAATTCTGGAGGCTGCAAATGCAGATCCGCAATACAAAGAATTTCTAGCAATTCTACAGTAGGGTAAGATGCCACAAAAGGTGGATAATTATAATTTGGGAATAGATGGAATATTGTTGCGCAAGAACATAATTTTTGTTCCAAATGTCCAGGACTTGAAACGTATGATTTTGCATGAAATGCATAATGCTCCTTATGCAGGGCACCCTGGATATCAGAAAATTGTGGCAGCAATCAAGATCCATTACTTTTAGCCAGTTATGAAGAGAGAGATCGTTGAATACATCGCTAGATGTATGGAATGCCAAAAATTTAAAGCTGAGAATAGGCACCCAGCAGGGTTGTTGCAACCTTTACCCATTCTTGAATGGAAGTGGGAAGTAGTGACAATGGATTTTATTATGGGATTGCCTAGAACAAGCAAGCTGCATGATTCGATCATGGTGGTGGTGGAAAATATTATGCAATATGCCCATTTTATTCCACTGAAAACTACTCACAAGGCAACAGATGTTGCTGATATTTTTATGAAAGAAGTGGCACGATTGCACGAAATTCCTAAAACAATTGTGTCAGATAGAGACCCAAAATTCACTTCGAATTTCTAGAAAGGATTTTTCAAAGGATTCAGAGTGAATCTAAACTTTAGTACATCTTATCATCCTGAGTCTAATGGACAGACAGAGAGGGTGAACAAAGTGATAGAAGATATACTGAGAATGTATCTGATGGGAAAACCATTGAAATGGGAAGACTACCTACACTTGGTAGAATTCGCTTACAACAATGGGTATCAGGCATCATTGAATATGAGCCTATTTTAAGCACTTTACGACAAAAAGTGAAATACTCCAGTAAGTTGGGATAATTCGACTGATAGGACAGGAGTTGGGCCAAAGTTTCTCAAGGAGATGGAGGACCAAACGATAAAAATTAAGAAAAATTTAAAAGTTGGCCAAGACAGACAAAAATGTTATGCCGATAAGAACAGAACCCACATAGAATTCAAATTGGGTGATCAAGTCTTCCTGAAAGTAAAATCTAACAGGAGTTCCCTGAAGCTGGGAAGCTACGCCAAGTTGGCAGCCAAATTTTGTGGGCCATTTGAAATCCTAGAGAGGATTGGTCCAGTTGCTTATATGATTGCATTGCCTACATCTATGTTTGTTCATAATGTCTTCCATGTATGATTGCTAAAGATATATATACCTGATGTTAATCATGTTATTGACTAGAATGTGATTCAGGTAGAGCAAGAAGGAGCTTTTCAAGTGCACCTGGTGCGCGTTTTGGACCAGAAAGTCAAGCAGCTCCAGAACCGAGCCATAGGGTTTGTAAAGGTTCAATGGACCTGGTACGGTCCTAAGGATGATACTTGGGAGCATGAGGATGCAATGCGGACAAAATACCCACATCTTTTTGAAGATTTTTGAAAACTTTGTTGTATATGGGTGTATGATGCACTGAGGACAGTGTATAAATAAGGGGAGGGGATTGTAATATCCCTCGGCCGAACCCAATTGGAAATGTAATATAAGTGTACTTAAGCTAGTGAGCTATTTTGACATCATTTTGTAATGCACTCCATATGGCATAGTGCACGCATGAACTGCGCAGTAAAACAATGTAGTATGCACATTCCCAGATACTGTGCACAGTAACTAAAGTGCACGCAGTATGGAGGAAAACGAGCCTCGTGTATATGATATGTGTTATAGGCTGGTGAGCCAGTTATTATAAGTTGGGATTCTTATGTTTTGGTATTAGGACGGAATGCCTAGATTTTAAAGGCCAATGCGCCTATTTTGTACATGACTCATGATTAATATAAAATACATCACTACACGTAGACTGACCATGATAAAAGAGATGGGGGACTGAACTTCACTAGTTAGAGAAAGGGAGGGCCAAAATTCAAGGGAATATTATATTAATATTTCCTAAAGCATAAAGTATGGATAATTATTTTATCCTAAGTTCTAAATTTGGGGACAAGTGGACCAAAGTAACTTCCGATATGACAAGTGTC
>JZKD02S1433019.1:0-11067 GCA_000966675.3 Picea glauca
AAAATCCAAATGAAAATTAATCTAGAAAACACAATTTTATCATTTTTTCAAAAAATTCTAAACTAAGCATGAAATCAATATGCAAGTACAAAAAAATGAAAAATGAAATGCATCTAAACTAATATGAGCAATCAAGATGAAAATTAAAGGAAATCAAAATGATCTACCTACTTACCTGGGGCCTTGGGGCCCTAAATATTAGGTGATGGGTGATGTTAGTTGAATTCATACTACCAATGCAACCAACTGATTTTCTCATAAAACTATCTCCCCTATGCTTAATCACGTAACACAACAAAGATAAATTAAGCACATAATAATCATGAGTATAAACACACATATAATCAACCATGAAATAAAAATCATGGAGATGGGTGGGAGGGAGGAAATCCCGTTGGAAAGAGAAACCACCATCCCAATCATCCTGCCTGAAAGTGTAGCCACAAGCCTGATCAATCCATCTCTGAAGAGGGCTACCATATGTAGATGATGGCTCGTCTTCATCTTCAGTCAGAAAATCACTTCTCCCTAAAGGATGAGAAAGGATAAGATATCCCAAGAAAACTATTTGGTTTCCCATACAAGGGGAAATGGGGTAAGGCACAATCTCATGTCTAGAGGAAAACCCCTCCCTTGGATTTAGGAAACGTCGCTTCTTTTTTTCAAATCCCCACTAAAAGTCTCAACATGAAAGTACTTCCAGTTGGTATTGTGGACCTCAGAATTCCATAGGATGGCCGCGACCTGATGTCTATCAACATTTGAGCACAATGAATGAAAATCCTCACCGAACAAATATGTATCAAGGGATGACTGAAGATCACCTTGAGTATGATGCGACAAGTCATCCTCGAAGCGACAGAAAAAATTTGTAACCATATCATCACTAGGCTACCAAACATATGAATTATACATGTATGAAGACCATTCCTACGATGATGAAAACTCAACCCCTTTTGCTTGAGGGATACCTTCAATGTCGTAAATAAGATATCTATCAATGATGAAGTAGCCCACATCCCATCTACATCTCCCAACCTGTATGAAATTATCAATGTGGTCATGAATTATATCCGAGAATTGTTCCATGAATTCATCTGCATCATAGGAGTTGATTACGTCTTCATAAGACCAGAGAACTTCATTTTATTTAAAAGGGAAAGTAGATAACAATGTCTTGTTCAGGCCTTCTGCAAGAGAAACTTCATTGAGATCCTTTTGGAAATTTACTTCATTTCCACAGTCATGGAAAAAAGCATCATCAAAGTTTTCAAAATGATTATAACTCATCATGTTCTCTTCTTGATGTGTAGGAGAAGTAAAGGTCTGGATGTCCTTATCAAGTGGAAGGGAAGATACTTCATCTTCATGTGTAGGAGGAGAACAAGGCTAAATGATATCATCTTCGTCAAGCACGGGGTACATATACCAATGTCTCCTCATCTGGGTGTTGTATTTCATCAGGGTCTTCAACTTTGAAATCTTCCTAAAAACTTTCTTCATGAATATTCTCTTTGGCTAAGTCTTCGTCATTTTCAATAGGATCAAAGAACTCACCATCTTGATCTTAATCTCTAACAAGTTTGTAGAGTTCCTCGGGCATGAAGAGTGGTTCATCATCATTTGGGAAGCTTTCCTGGTACCCATACTTCTTGGTCACATCATCGTATAATGAATTTGTTCCAAAATATGCATTGGCCACTTCCCATGCTGAGTTTAGGGTAGGGATTTTATCATAATCGTCGATGATGGCGTCAATATCTTCTTCTCTTTATTGACAAAACTTAACCAGAAAGTCCTTGTCAAGGAAAAGTTTCATTAGTTGTTCACAAAACTCGAAATATTCATCTTTTCTTTGCTTGAGACGCTCAAAATTTTCCTCATTGTTGTTTCCAACTTCTTGTCTTTCAACTATTTTTTCAACAAACTCTGGAAGAATTTTTTTTCTCAAGAATTCAATAGGATCAAGGTCAAAACCTTCTCTCGAAAAATGATCCTTGAGGTCCTAAATTATATCTTCAAGACTTTGAACTTATGGTCCCCAATGTTTAAGGAACTCTGTGATGAGGATCACCAAAGAGGATGTGCTTCTTGGATTGTAAGAATGCTTGATCCAATCCCTCTGTTCACTTCCCAAGAACAACAAGAACAACCACATGCATACATCCTCATGTTGTGCACTCAAAATGCAGATGCTTTTGGTAAAATCAATGTGAGCTACGACCGACAATGGATTACCATCGAACTTTGGGAGGAGATCGAATTGGTATAACAAGAACTTGTTTGGATATCCGTCAATAGCTTTGAGATCCAAGGCTTTGTATTCTTCATGAAAGCGCCACAAGGCCATGTTTGTATTACTTAGGGTAATACCTCAATGGAGTCTCTAGATGAGCTCAAGGCTCATCAAAGGGTGGAAATGGATAAGGTGGGTTCTAGGAAGGTGGAGTTGCCAGATAAGCTTCAAGAAGAGCTCATCAAAAATGTGGAAAGGGAACATCCCTTTGGGAGGATTTGCAAGGAAAGCTAGGGGAAAGGCTTTGGGATAGCTTGTCAAAGTGTCGTTAGGGTTCGGAAGATGATTCAAAATCCTCCCCAAAAATGATGCCAAAATATTATCACACAAGTTATAAGTTGGGAAAAGACCGACCCAACCACCAAAATGGTGACAACTAGGAGGGAACCTAACCATTGTCACCTTAGTTAGGTGTTCCTGTCACTTTAGAGGTGAGGAAGTCACCTCAAGGGGGGAATCCCAGTGACCCTAGGGGGAATTGAGATGGAAAATGAGATGTATGGATGGATTCCCCTAAAGTTCAATTCTAAATGGTAGAGGGAACTTGGAAGAGAGTCTTGGAAAATGTTTAGAGTTTCCAATGCATTAAGTGATCTACCGAGAGAAGAATACCTACCCGAGACAAAATGAAAACCAAGTATACATTGCAGTATGTTAGGTGGAAAATCAAGTTAATCTTGCTGTCCCCAATTTCAACAATAATCAGTGATATATATCATCATATAAAGATAGTAAAAGGCTACAAAATTAGTGCTAAAATTCCAATTGAATAAGCACGAGACAAGCTAGTAAAGACAAGTTTAACTCAACAATGATAGAGCAAGAATTTAGCACAAAAACAAGGCTATCATAAAAATCTTACTGTAGTGATATTTATCAGTCTTATGTCTGTAGCAAACCAAGCCTTATAACAGAAAATTCATCCAATGAAAATCACTTCAAACTAGCTTAAAAAGTGCGCTAGGGTTAGTAGTTTGTTAGGGCAAAGTTATAACCAATTCCTAGGGTTATTTTAGGAGTTATCTAGGGTTAGATGGTTATATTTATGCAGCCCTAATGGCCGTAGGTTATGTTTGTAACAACAAAAAATTTTAGTGGGTGAAAGAGGACGCCTCAATGAGGCAAGAAATCCTAGGGCTCAAGGAACAATGTCCAAGTGAGAGAACTTCAAAACATCAACTTTTCACATTTACCTATGAAACGTTTTATTTATCCAATGCAATGACTAGTGCCTTTGATTATGGGTTGATGAGATAAAATAAAAGAGCTAGAGATACTACCTCCTTGGGGGTATAAATGCTCTTATTCCCGAAGGCAAGTAACCTAGCTAGGGTTTAAAACTAAGGGGTGTATATCCTTATACTTCCTTAACAAACCCTTGCAAAACAATAATTCTATGCTTCAAAATTACAGTGGAGCTAGAGTAGGGGTGTATGCACTTATACTTCCTACCTAGCCTTAGAAAAATCAATCTTGATCTTGAATCACAAATGATAGAAACAAGTAAAAAAGTATTACCAATCCAATAGCAACAAGATAAACCATAGAATGCCAAGATAAACCACCACAATATCTAGAAAATGACCTCCCAGAGCTAGCACATCATCATCATCAAGTCCATAACCAAATAAACACCATATCATAGCACAAGATAACAAAAATCCTCAAGGATAGCAAAACGTTCAGTCCTTAACTCTTCACAATGGGATAGTTATGATTCAAAATGAGATTTCATGATCTCTATTTATACAATTTTTCTTTCACATAGTTTGTGCAAATTAGCAAGGGTAAAATATAAGATAAGGGGTCCAAAACCCTTATCTTACCCCTTGCAAGCAAATAATATTAAACAATTCACTTTTACACAAAAGAAACACTAGAATAAGGTGATGTCACCCCTTTAGGGGATGTTTTGGCACTTTGAAGAAGTCGTTGGGGTAGTAGATGCATGGATAGGCCTCCAAAGGCCACTTGTCACTCATCCAAGTCCTCTCTTCATGGTCTTCAAGTTTCCTTCATTCAAAACATGCCACATGTTTTCAAACAACACCTTCACCACCAAACCCTATCCCTCTAGGTGACATCAAGCCTCCATAAGATGATGTTTTTCCTCTCCTAGGAAAAGCATTTGGCATGTGAGGGCTAGGTCATGTCATCCATGATGTCTTATAGGACTCCAAATGCATGTCTCTGTCATCCAACATGTGGGCCCTTGGCATCCAACCCGTGGGATTGAAGCCCCATGGAAGCCCAAGCTAGGCTTGCTCCTCCAAAATTGTCCACCAACAAGGTCCTGAAAAACAAAAAAGGTACGCCCTCCAAATATCTCAAGTGAAATCTATCATGACAAGTGTAAACCATGTCTAATAAGCAAGGCACCTAAACATGTTCATCAAAATTATGTCATCAAATTAAACAAATGCTCAAAACCCTATGAAATTGACCAAGTTTAAGTATGGGAGGGGTGTCATAGGAGTCCTATTGGGTAAACCAAAGCACTCAAGTAGGGAATGATCCCAAGGATGGAAGGGGTTTAGAATTCATAGGTTGTTGAGTTTCAGGACATACAAGGTTTCGTATTGTCTCATTCATGGGTGCCTTTATAGAGGGTGTGTGGCACCTTCGTTTGCGATGCATTTTTTCCAAGTCCATCTTATTGCCATTCTTTGTTTATTTATTATTTTAAAGAATGAGTTGAAGGCCACTATTCTAGTGTGGTGTCCAAATAATGACAGTGTCACTCACAAGTACCTTGCAGAAATAAGAAGGTTGGCTTGATGAGACTCCCTTTCTCTCAGTTATGTAACTGAGAGCCACTATATTGTCTTGGTGACTAGACGATGGTAATGTCATACCGCTAGATACCCACAATCATGATAGGATGGTTCGTGATGAGACCTATTATCCCCCAACTGACCCCTTAAGCATTCATTATCGTTTATTCATGTCCCCTTTTTCTTACAGAGAAGCATTTCATTTATTTCTCGGGGGATCCCTGGGCGAAGCATCTAGAAGGTCTATATAAATAGTTTTTTATCCTTTTTAACCAACAAGAATCCCTCTATGCCTTCAACCCCTTCTTCCCATGAAATGAGGTACATACCCTTCTTGGGTCACTAAAGTCAAAGGACCTGGAAGAGGACAATATGATGGGAGTGTAATGAATGGAAAATGGTAAGTATGGTCGAGAATGGTACAATAACCCCTCAAGAAAACCTGAGTCACAAACCTTTCCCAAAGGTTGGTCACCCACTAGGAAATATATGACACTCACCAAGGTGAAACAAGGTCAAAGGCATAATCTCCAAGCATGCACTCTATAATCCAAATTATCTCAAATACAACATGTTCAAATGCCTTAAATATTAGGGTGATTACCTGCCACGATACCTGATTTGTACCGCATGGAGCAAGACCCTTTTGTCTTTCATAAGTTGGCTGGTGTGGTGGATGCGATGACAATGGATCAAATGTGGTGACAAAGTTGGATTCTGTATGTGCAAGTGGATATTGTTGGTCATGTAATCCATTGACACTCCATATCTACAACCTGAGGGCCTCGAGACATGTTCTCCTTAGTTATCCCACAAAATGGGGATAACATGACTGACATGGTGATCCAACCATGATGAAAATAATATGTGAAAATCAAAACACAATTCAAACTAAGGACGACGTAGAATCATAACCAAAGAACACACCTCTATGTACAAATATAGGTTAACAACAAGCAAACCAATGGCTTAGGGGTCCTTCCCAAAACCAACCCTCTTGGGGAGATGAATTTGCCACAAGATTGGCTAGTGAATGTATGAGGAGTATTTAGGATGAACTACGTGAAACATCCCCGACTGATGCAATAACCCTTTATTAAGGTGGGCACGCTCCGAGGGAACTAAGACCATGAAAAAATGTCTGCCANAAAATCCAAATGAAAATTAATCTAGAAAACACAATTTTATCATTTTTTCAAAAAATTCTAAACTAAGCATGAAATCAATATGCAAGTACAAAAAAATGAAAAATGAAATGCATCTAAACTAATATGAGCAATCAAGATGAAAATTAAAGGAAATCAAAATGATCTACCTACTTACCTGGGGCCTTGGGGCCCTAAATATTAGGTGATGGGTGATGTTAGTTGAATTCATACTACCAATGCAACCAACTGATTTTCTCATAAAACTATCTCCCCTATGCTTAATCACGTAACACAACAAAGATAAATTAAGCACATAATAATCATGAGTATAAACACACATATAATCAACCATGAAATAAAAATCATGGAGATGGGTGGGAGGGAGGAAATCCCGTTGGAAAGAGAAACCACCATCCCAATCATCCTGCCTGAAAGTGTAGCCACAAGCCTGATCAATCCATCTCTGAAGAGGGCTACCATATGTAGATGATGGCTCGTCTTCATCTTCAGTCAGAAAATCACTTCTCCCTAAAGGATGAGAAAGGATAAGATATCCCAAGAAAACTATTTGGTTTCCCATACAAGGGGAAATGGGGTAAGGCACAATCTCATGTCTAGAGGAAAACCCCTCCCTTGGATTTAGGAAACGTCGCTTCTTTTTTTCAAATCCCCACTAAAAGTCTCAACATGAAAGTACTTCCAGTTGGTATTGTGGACCTCAGAATTCCATAGGATGGCCGCGACCTGATGTCTATCAACATTTGAGCACAATGAATGAAAATCCTCACCGAACAAATATGTATCAAGGGATGACTGAAGATCACCTTGAGTATGATGCGACAAGTCATCCTCGAAGCGACAGAAAAAATTTGTAACCATATCATCACTAGGCTACCAAACATATGAATTATACATGTATGAAGACCATTCCTACGATGATGAAAACTCAACCCCTTTTGCTTGAGGGATACCTTCAATGTCGTAAATAAGATATCTATCAATGATGAAGTAGCCCACATCCCATCTACATCTCCCAACCTGTATGAAATTATCAATGTGGTCATGAATTATATCCGAGAATTGTTCCATGAATTCATCTGCATCATAGGAGTTGATTACGTCTTCATAAGACCAGAGAACTTCATTTTATTTAAAAGGGAAAGTAGATAACAATGTCTTGTTCAGGCCTTCTGCAAGAGAAACTTCATTGAGATCCTTTTGGAAATTTACTTCATTTCCACAGTCATGGAAAAAAGCATCATCAAAGTTTTCAAAATGATTATAACTCATCATGTTCTCTTCTTGATGTGTAGGAGAAGTAAAGGTCTGGATGTCCTTATCAAGTGGAAGGGAAGATACTTCATCTTCATGTGTAGGAGGAGAACAAGGCTAAATGATATCATCTTCGTCAAGCACGGGGTACATATACCAATGTCTCCTCATCTGGGTGTTGTATTTCATCAGGGTCTTCAACTTTGAAATCTTCCTAAAAACTTTCTTCATGAATATTCTCTTTGGCTAAGTCTTCGTCATTTTCAATAGGATCAAAGAACTCACCATCTTGATCTTAATCTCTAACAAGTTTGTAGAGTTCCTCGGGCATGAAGAGTGGTTCATCATCATTTGGGAAGCTTTCCTGGTACCCATACTTCTTGGTCACATCATCGTATAATGAATTTGTTCCAAAATATGCATTGGCCACTTCCCATGCTGAGTTTAGGGTAGGGATTTTATCATAATCGTCGATGATGGCGTCAATATCTTCTTCTCTTTATTGACAAAACTTAACCAGAAAGTCCTTGTCAAGGAAAAGTTTCATTAGTTGTTCACAAAACTCGAAATATTCATCTTTTCTTTGCTTGAGACGCTCAAAATTTTCCTCATTGTTGTTTCCAACTTCTTGTCTTTCAACTATTTTTTCAACAAACTCTGGAAGAATTTTTTTTCTCAAGAATTCAATAGGATCAAGGTCAAAACCTTCTCTCGAAAAATGATCCTTGAGGTCCTAAATTATATCTTCAAGACTTTGAACTTATGGTCCCCAATGTTTAAGGAACTCTGTGATGAGGATCACCAAAGAGGATGTGCTTCTTGGATTGTAAGAATGCTTGATCCAATCCCTCTGTTCACTTCCCAAGAACAACAAGAACAACCACATGCATACATCCTCATGTTGTGCACTCAAAATGCAGATGCTTTTGGTAAAATCAATAATGTGAGCTACGACTGATAATGGATTACCATTGAACTTTGGGAGGAGATCGAATTGGTATAACAAGAACTTGTTTGGATATCCGTCAATAGCTTTGATATCAAAGGCTTTGTATTCTTCATGAAAGCGCCACAGGGCCATGTTTGCATTACTTAGGGTAATACCTCAATGGAGTCTCTAGATGAGCTCAAGGCTCATCAAAGGGTGGAAATGGATAAGGTGGGTTCTAAGAAGGTGGAGTTGCCAGATAAGCTTCAAGAAGAGCTCATTAAAAATGTGGAAAGGGAACATCCCTTTGGGAGGAGTTGCAAGGAAATCTAGGGGAAAGGCTTTGGGATAGTTTGTCAAAGTGTCGTTAGGGTTCGGAAGATGATTCAAAATCCTCCCCAAAAACGATGCCAAAATATTATCGCACAAGTTATAAGTTGGGAAAAGACCGACCCAACCACCAAAATGGTGACAACTAGGAGGGAACCTAACCATTGTCACCTTAGTTAGGTGTTCTTGTCACTTTAGAGGTGAGGAAGTCACCTCAAGGGGGGAATCCTGGTGACCCTAGGGGGAATTGAGATGGAAAATGAGATGTATGGATGGATTCCCTTAAAGTTCAATTCTAAATGGTAGAAGGAACTTGGAAGAGAGTCTTGGAAAATGTTTAGAGTTTCCAATGCATTAAGTGATCTACCGAGAGAAGAATACCTACCCGAGACAAAATGAAAACCAAGTATACATTGTAGTATGTTAGGTGGAAAAGCAAGTTAATCTTGCTGTCCCCAATTGAAACAATAATTTCCTCTCCTAGGAAAAGCATTTGGCATGTGAGGGCTAGGTCATGTCGTCCATGATGTCTTATAGGACTCCAAACACATGTCTCTGTCATCCAGCATGTGGGCCCTTGGCATCCAACCCGCGGGATTGAAGCCCCATGGAAGCCCAAACTAGGCTTGCTCTTCCAAAACTGTCCACCAACAAGGTCCTGCAAAAAAAAAAAGGTACGCCCTCCAAATATCTCAAGTGAAAGATATCATGACAAGTGTAAACCATGTCTAATAAGCAAGACACCTAAACATGTTCATCAAAATTATGTCATCAATTTAAACAAATGCTCAAAACCCTATGCAATTGACCAAGTTTAAGTATGGGAGGGGTGTCATAGGAGTCCTATTGGGTAAACCAAATCACTCAAGTAGGGAATGATCCCAAGGATGGCCTCTCAAGGTTATTTAATGGATGATGAGGTGGAAGGGGTTTAGAATTCATAGGTTGTTGAGTTTTAGGACATACAAGGTTTCGTATTGTCTCATTCATGGGTGCCTTTATAGAGGGTGTGTGGCACCTTCGTTTGCGATGCATTTTTTCCAAGTCCATCTTATTGCCATTCTTTGTTTATTTATTATTTTAAAGAATGAGTTGAAGGCCACTATTCTAGTGTGGTGTCCAAATAATGACAGTGTCACTCACAAGTACCTTGCAGAAATAAGAAGGTTGGCTTGATGAGACTCCCTTTCTCTCAGTTATGTAACTGAGAGCCACTATATTGTCTTGGTGACTAGACGATGGTAATGTCATACCGCTAGATACCCACAATCATGATAGGATGGTTCGTGATGAGACCTATTATCCCCCAACTGACCCCTTAAGCATTCATTATCGTTTATTCATGTCCCCTTTTTCTTACAGAGAAGCATTTCATTTATTTCTCGGGGGATCCCTGGGCGAAGCATCTAGAAGGTCTATATAAATAGTTTTTTATCCTTTTTAACCAACAAGAATCCCTCTATGCCTTCAACCCCTTCTTCCCATGAAATGAGGTACATACCCTTCTTGGGTCACTAAAGTCAAAGGACCTGGAAGAGGACAATATGATGGGAGTGTAATGAATGGAAAATGGTAAGTATGGTCGAGAATGGTACAATAACCCCTCAAGAAAACCTGAGTCACAAACCTTTCCCAAAGGTTGGTCACCCACTAGGAAATATATGACACTCACCAAGGTGAAACAAGGTCAAAGGCATAATCTCCAAGCATGCACTCTATAATCCAAATTATCTCAAATACAACATGTTCAAATGCCTTAAATATTAGGGTGATTACCTGCCACGATACCTGATTTGTACCGCATGGAGCAAGACCCTTTTGTCTTTCATAAGTTGGCTGGTGTGGTGGATGCGATGACAATGGATCAAATGTGGTGACAAAGTTGGATTCTGTATGTGCAAGTGGATATTGTTGGTCATGTAATCCATTGACACTCCATATCTACAACCTGAGGGCCTCGAGACATGTTCTCCTTAGTTATCCCACAAAATGGGGATAACATGACTGACATGGTGATCCAACCATGATGAAAATAATATGTGAAAATCAAAACACAATTCAAACTAAGGACGACGTAGAATCATAACCAAAGAACACACCTCTATGTACAAATATAGGTTAACAACAAGCAAACCAATGGCTTAGGGGTCCTTCCCAAAACCAACCCTCTTGGGGAGATGAATTTGCCACAAGATTGGCTAGTGAATGTATGAGGAGTATTTAGGATGAACTACGTGAAACATCCCCGACTGATGCAATAACCCTTTATTAAGGTGGGCACGCTCCGAGGGAACTAAGACCATGAAAAAATGTCTGCCA
>JZKD02S1433030.1:0-11067 GCA_000966675.3 Picea glauca
ATTAGATCAATCCCCTATTGCGGATTGATCATGTCGGCTATTGTAAAAGACCAAATCCCCTTTTGCGGATTGGTCAAAACATAATTGTAATAGGCAGAATAAGAAGTCGGCCCCGGAATATATTAAAGAGGCCCCAGAATATATTAAAGGTGGTTATAACCACCCAAATTGGGAAGTCGGCCCTGCCAATGAAAAGACACCTCCACACGTGTCAGAGTTGTATAAATAAGGAGGCTAGCGCCTCACTTAGACACACACTCACTTGTTCATTTGAGGAGCAAGTTTTGAAGTTGCAGTTGGAGAAGAGAGAGAGAGAGAGAGAGAGAGAGAGAGAGAGAGAGAGAGAGGCGCATTCTTGGGAGAGGACTTTTTGTATTAGTTTGAGTTATCTCTTGGCATTGTATTGGCTATCTATAATAAGGAAGTTTTGTTGGGTTTTCTCCCCCATGAGGGTTTCCCAGGATAAATGATGTGTCTCTTGTGATTGTGTATTCTTAGTGATCCTATCTTATGCTATTGTTATCTAGTGAAATGCAAAGAAATCTAATAATAGCTTAAACCTTAACATGGTATTAGAGCTAAGCTGAAGAGATCATCTTTCATAAGAGAAAAGTGAAAAACGTCATTGTTACCATACATGCAAATTAGGGACTTTTATTGAAGAAGTATTTCAGCCCCAAAACCATCTAGAAAAGTGCACCCTTCCTCAAGGATCACTTTGGCATCCCCAACGCAACTTTTTAGTGGCTAGATCTCCCAGAAAGTGAAACCCCAGTTTTCACAAAGTACCAGAAAACCATAGTACCAGAAGTACTTGAAGTACCAGAAGTACCAGAAAACTAGAAGCACCAGTATAGAAATCCGCTGGTCAATATTGAGGGGGTAAAAGTTGGATTTTCAGAAATCTGACTACACCAGCTTACTTGCCTCAGCTCAACGCATCTATCCCCTGGATTAGAATTTCAAAATTTGAAGTTTGAAAAATTAGGGTTTCCTCATAAAACCCTAACTTGCAGTGGCAGTTGCAGTCTCAGAACCAGTTGCAGTATCAGTTGCAGTTGCGGTCGTAGTACCAGTTGCAGTCACCCTCGAAGTTCTTAAGAGTTGGTGATCATTACCACTGCTACCAGATCGTGCCTCTACCTGCAAATACTGTCAGAGGTATGTACTCACACATGTTTAAATGATTAAGATTTAAAGGGTATTTTCAGGAGAAGGGATCTCTTTCCATAGATCCATAAGGATCTCAATATCCAACACATTCAGAGGAATGATGCAACCCAGGTATGATTATTCTGATATGCATCTATTTTTTATGACATTATTTTGATCAGTGTTGCATGTTGTAGCTATAACCATAATTCTAACCTTTGATCAAAATTTAAGTCAAGGTATTAGATGGATTAAAAGTTGAGATCATAGAGTTTATCCTCTAACCCAACCTTTTGCCAAGATATTATATTTTATTAGTACAAAATATAGGTTGAAGAAATCCCTCGTCATCTTGAGTGAAGGAGACTTGGAAGAAGAGAAAACACACTCATTCTTGAGGACAAGGCTCTAGGTTTGATTAATCAAGTTGATAAGATTCAAAGGTACACATGACAAATTGATGACTACCCCTTTACAAGTAATCACTATAGTCGAGATAACAGTCTTTGTAAAGTATTATACTTGGTAGCATGTGAGCATATAGAGGTAAATACTTAATGTAATCATTTGCCTGATACAACTAACACCTCCTCTAGGAGAAACCTCGTTTGTTTGTTCCAGGTTGCCATGGAGGAATGTTCAATCACAACACTATAAGAGTGTTGACCTAATTTCATACTGTATCTCTTACTTTTGATAGTTGCTTCAGACAAGTCACGAATGATATCTCTAAAGGAGCTACTATGATGATTATTCGTGCTATTGCTTTATCTATTATTATCAAAAGGATATTATTCTTGCTTGCTGTTTTGTTGACATTGTTTCAGGTCACAGGTGATAACCCTGAGAAATCTATAGTGAAGGTTGCAGAAGGAAACATATTATATGAGACATGAAGTAGACTAGTGCATGACCATATACACTCTTTCACCAAAGAAGATGAACAAGAAGCTATATCTTGAGATTCAGAGTATCTCATATGAAGGTTGATTGAAAGGAGCAGAAGGATCCAAAGATGATTGAACATTAGAATGGGAAGCAAACCTTGTTTGAAGCCTGACTCAGTCTTTCATATTTAGACTTGGTATGCAACACCAAGTATACCCTGTAAGAGATCAACATGGATGTGACCTTTGATGAAGATGAAACACTTAAGAAATCAAGAAGATGCCAGCTTGAAGAAGTATATGAAGCGGAACCCGTAGCTCCCAGAGTTGTAGAATCAGTGAGGGAGGTTCCTAGAGTTGCAGAAACAGTGAGGGAAGTTGTAAATTCCCCTAATGAGGAAATTCTAGAAGATAATGACATAGTAGAATTTCAAGAACCTCCTCAGATGATGATCTCCCATAAGAGAAAGCCAGCTTGGGCTTGAGAGCTTATTCAAGATGGAGAGAAGTATGGTGTTCTTGAAGGAACCACGAGATAGGTGAAGAGACCTAAGCCATTCTCCAGCTATATGGATTTTATGTGTGATCTCCTAGAAAAGGAGCCTACTTGATTAGAAGAAGCCATTCAAAAGAAAGAATGGGAAGATGCCATGACAGAGGAATACCAATCCATAATAAAGAATGATGTATGGAAAATAGTTCCTAGACTGAAGAGAAAGGATGTGGTATCTTCCAAATGGATTTTCAAAATAAAACATGCTACTGATGGAAGTATTGAGAAGAATAAAGAAAGATTTGTCGCTCGTGGATTTTCTCAAAAGGAAGGCATTGACTATGAAGAGACATTTGCTCCTGTATCCAGATACACTTCGATCAGAACCATCATATCCCTTTCAGTTAAGATGAAGTGGAAGTTACACCAGATGGATGTAAAGACAACTTTCCTAAATAGTGTCATCAAAGAAGAAGTGTATATAGAGAAACCTCAAGGATTTGAAGTTGAAGACATAAAGTCTCATGTCTGCAAGTTGAAGAAGGCTCTGTACAGATTGAAGCAAGCTCCTAGAGCTTGGTATGGCATTATAGACAATTTTCTGACGAGCTTGGGATTTACCAAGAGTAAAGAAGATTCTAAACTCTACTTCAAGGTTATGAATGATGGTCTGGTGATATTGTTGTTGTATATGAATGACTTATTCTTAATTGGAGAAGAAAATCTCATCACCAAATGTAAGAAGAAGCTCGCTTCAGAATTTGAGATGAAAGACCTTGGCCTAATGCATTATTTCTTAGGTCTTGAGGTACGGTAGAGTCCAAAGAGGATATTCCTTAATAAAGGGAAGTACGCAGTCGAAATCCTAAAGAGATTCAACATGTTGGAGTGCAAGTCCATGAATACACCCATGGAAGCGAAGCTGAAGCTACTGGTCGACACCTCGTCAGATTTGATTGATTCCATGCTATATAGACAGATCATTGAATCACTGATGTACCTAATGAACACTAGACCAGACATCTATTTTTCCATGAACACCTTGAGTAAGTTTCTGGTAGAAAACAAACATGTTCACCTAGTTGCTGCAAAACATGTGATGAGGTACCTTAAGGGTACAATAGATTATGGTCTCATCTATGATGGAGATCATGATTTCACACTGAGTGGGTACATTGATTCAGATTGGGATGGAAGTGTCTCTGATAGGAAAAACACTTCAGGATGTTGTTTTAGTTTAGGATCAGCCATGATCTCATGGTAGAGTAGGAAGCAATCCAACATTGCTCTCATCATAGTGGAAGTAGAATACATTACTGAGTGTTCTGCCAGCTGTGAAGCTATATGGCTTCGAAAGTTGTTGACCGATATATTTGACCTAGAAATGGAAGCAACCACGATCCTATATGACAACCAAAGCTTCATAAAGATGACATAGAATCATGTATTTCATGACAAGTCAAAGCACATAGAGATCCGATATCATTACATCTGTGACATGGTGCAGATAGGAGCCATAAAGCTCCAATATCTTAGCACGAATGAACAGGTTGTCGATGTGTTGACCAATCCTCTATCTCGTGTAAAGTTTGAGCACTTTCGAGATAAGCTTGGTATAGTCCGAAAGGACATCCCTCGAAAAAGGGAGTAGTGTTGTGTTGAGATATGCCTAGTATTGTGCTTCCAGCTTAATTGCTGAGATGTAAAGCCAGTATAGATTGTTGTGTTGATATATGCCTAGTACTATGCTTCCAGCTTAATCACTGTGATGTAAAGCCAGTCTAGTTGCTGTGTTGAGATATGACTAGCACTGTGCTTCTAGCTTAATTGTTGCGACGTAAAGCCAGTCTAGTACCGTGCTTCCAACGTAATTGCTGTGACGAAAAGCAAGCCGAGTATTGTGCTTCCAGATTAATTGTTGTGAGGAAAAGCAAGCCGAGTATTGTGCTTCCAGCTTAATTGTTGTGATGAAAATCAAGCCGAGTATCGTGCTTCTAGCTTAATTGTTGTGACAAAAAGAAAGCCGAGTATTGTGCTTCCAACTTAATTGTTGTGACGAAAAGTAAGCCGAGTATCATTGTTATCACTGAATTTTTTTCAGCAAATGGTTATAGGAATCCAGCATCTTCAAACAACTATGAGTCCACCCATGGACCAAAATTACCAAAAAAGCATTTCCAAATGGTCCAAAACTATACAACCAGTTATAAAATCAAGATGCGCTATGACTAAATAGGGAACACGCGCACATGCGCCATCCAGAAACGCAGGAAAAGTGCACATGCACATGATGCACGACTGTGGACACTAAAAGCCGTGCACACATGAGAACGACGCATTTATGATGTTGGTCGGCCTCCCACCCACTTCTGGTTTAGCTTCCAAGTCGATTTGACATCCAAATCTCAGCTATATCTGACTGGGTGGCTGGTCAAAGACCTAAAGGTTCCCTAAACAACCCCTTTTCACACTAAAAGCTGGTTGCAAAATACCTCAAAGTGGTGCTATAAAACAAGGCCATGGGTGCACTACATTTTCAAGGAATTCATTTGCAAGGTTATGCTGCTACCATTCTCTTGGGGAAACCTCTTTTCTCATCAAGAGCACATATTAGGACCATTCTATTTGGGCAATCCACATCACCTTTTGAGTGGGTTATCTTGGGATTCTTTCACCATTTCTTTCAAGTTTTCAAGTTGTATGAAGAGCTCAATCTTGGGGGTCCAAGATCCCTCCCTTGGAGGAAGAAGGGACCTAAAGTCCCCTTTCTCTTCGATGTTTTATTTTCACTAATACAATCCTTTCCATTGGTGACATGAGTCTTGTTTGTTTCTTGTTCTTATGTCCTTATGCACAATAGTTTAGTTGTTTTTTTCCTTTCCTATTTTAATTCTTAGCTTAGTCTTTTATGCTTATTCTTCTAACCCTTTCCTTTACTGCTGTCTTTCTTAGCTAACCCAATTAAGCTTGTAATCACCTTTGTGTTTCTCATTTAGGTGACAAAAGAGGCGCAACAGATTGGCGACTCCATTGGGGAAAGGTATCAATTTACTACCCCATTTGGGTTATTTTAGCTCTTCTTTTTGTTTATTTAACTTGCAGGTACCATAACCAGCCCAAGACGGCCTGCAAAACATCCAACTCAAAGCTGAGTTGAGAGAATTCCATCCAAAATTTTCTTCACGGTCATGTGACAGTTGTGCACAGGTTTATTGGCCCATAGTCGCGCATTGTGCACACATGCGCCAAAATCACTGTATTACTCAGCGCCTTCTGTGCACTTGTGCCCAAAAGTCTTTTTCAATTTGCGCATTGGTGCTCAGAGCACCTCTGTCTAGTCTGAGACCCACACACCCATGTAGAAAAATACACATTGTAAGCCTTTTTATGATTTGTGGAAGCTCCCTAGACTTCTTAAATATGATTCCATGCATGTTATAATCTACACCACACTTAGTTCCCTCTCCATATAAAGGGATTAGTCAAAACATAGGCACTTAGGGGGGTTTAAAATCATTATTTCCTCTTTTTCTTTCATTTTTCCACATGGATGGCTTGATTTGACTGAGAGTATAAGTTGGAATCATTTGTAATCACATATAAAACTTGCATTGGGACTAGAAATTGGATATCAATCCTTGAGTATGCTCTTCTCTCGTGCTCCAAAGCGATCATGAG
This sequence comes from Picea glauca, assembly GCA_000966675.3. Taxonomy (NCBI): domain Eukaryota; kingdom Viridiplantae; phylum Streptophyta; class Pinopsida; order Pinales; family Pinaceae; genus Picea; species Picea glauca. The sequence goes on from JZKD02S1433030.1 coordinate 6,211, forward strand.
AATCAGAAAGAGGTTGAGGGAAAATTTCATCTCCCTTTAAAAAGATAAAACCTTTAGGNCAGTCTTTGTAAAGTATTATACTTGGTAGCATGTGAGCATATAGAGGTAAATACTTAATGTAATCATTTGCCTGATACAACTAACACCTCCTCTAGGAGAAACCTCGTTTGTTTGTTCCAGGTTGCCATGGAGGAATGTTCAATCACAACACTATAAGAGTGTTGACCTAATTTCATACTGTATCTCTTACTTTTGATAGTTGCTTCAGACAAGTCACGAATGATATCTCTAAAGGAGCTACTATGATGATTATTCGTGCTATTGCTTTATCTATTATTATCAAAAGGATATTATTCTTGCTTGCTGTTTTGTTGACATTGTTTCAGGTCACAGGTGATAACCCTGAGAAATCTATAGTGAAGGTTGCAGAAGGAAACATATTATATGAGACATGAAGTAGACTAGTGCATGACCATATACACTCTTTCACCAAAGAAGATGAACAAGAAGCTATATCTTGAGATTCAGAGTATCTCATATGAAGGTTGATTGAAAGGAGCAGAAGGATCCAAAGATGATTGAACATTAGAATGGGAAGCAAACCTTGTTTGAAGCCTGACTCAGTCTTTCATATTTAGACTTGGTATGCAACACCAAGTATACCCTGTAAGAGATCAACATGGATGTGACCTTTGATGAAGATGAAACACTTAAGAAATCAAGAAGATGCCAGCTTGAAGAAGTATATGAAGCGGAACCCGTAGCTCCCAGAGTTGTAGAATCAGTGAGGGAGGTTCCTAGAGTTGCAGAAACAGTGAGGGAAGTTGTAAATTCCCCTAATGAGGAAATTCTAGAAGATAATGACATAGTAGAATTTCAAGAACCTCCTCAGATGATGATCTCCCATAAGAGAAAGCCAGCTTGGGCTTGAGAGCTTATTCAAGATGGAGAGAAGTATGGTGTTCTTGAAGGAACCACGAGATAGGTGAAGAGACCTAAGCCATTCTCCAGCTATATGGATTTTATGTGTGATCTCCTAGAAAAGGAGCCTACTTGATTAGAAGAAGCCATTCAAAAGAAAGAATGGGAAGATGCCATGACAGAGGAATACCAATCCATAATAAAGAATGATGTATGGAAAATAGTTCCTAGACTGAAGAGAAAGGATGTGGTATCTTCCAAATGGATTTTCAAAATAAAACATGCTACTGATGGAAGTATTGAGAAGAATAAAGAAAGATTTGTCGCTCGTGGATTTTCTCAAAAGGAAGGCATTGACTATGAAGAGACATTTGCTCCTGTATCCAGATACACTTCGATCAGAACCATCATATCCCTTTCAGTTAAGATGAAGTGGAAGTTACACCAGATGGATGTAAAGACAACTTTCCTAAATAGTGTCATCAAAGAAGAAGTGTATATAGAGAAACCTCAAGGATTTGAAGTTGAAGACATAAAGTCTCATGTCTGCAAGTTGAAGAAGGCTCTGTACAGATTGAAGCAAGCTCCTAGAGCTTGGTATGGCATTATAGACAATTTTCTGACGAGCTTGGGATTTACCAAGAGTAAAGAAGATTCTAAACTCTACTTCAAGGTTATGAATGATGGTCTGGTGATATTGTTGTTGTATATGAATGACTTATTCTTAATTGGAGAAGAAAATCTCATCACCAAATGTAAGAAGAAGCTCGCTTCAGAATTTGAGATGAAAGACCTTGGCCTAATGCATTATTTCTTAGGTCTTGAGGTACGGTAGAGTCCAAAGAGGATATTCCTTAATAAAGGGAAGTACGCAGTCGAAATCCTAAAGAGATTCAACATGTTGGAGTGCAAGTCCATGAATACACCCATGGAAGCGAAGCTGAAGCTACTGGTCGACACCTCGTCAGATTTGATTGATTCCATGCTATATAGACAGATCATTGAATCACTGATGTACCTAATGAACACTAGACCAGACATCTATTTTTCCATGAACACCTTGAGTAAGTTTCTGGTAGAAAACAAACATGTTCACCTAGTTGCTGCAAAACATGTGATGAGGTACCTTAAGGGTACAATAGATTATGGTCTCATCTATGATGGAGATCATGATTTCACACTGAGTGGGTACATTGATTCAGATTGGGATGGAAGTGTCTCTGATAGGAAAAACACTTCAGGATGTTGTTTTAGTTTAGGATCAGCCATGATCTCATGGTAGAGTAGGAAGCAATCCAACATTGCTCTCATCATAGTGGAAGTAGAATACATTACTGAGTGTTCTGCCAGCTGTGAAGCTATATGGCTTCGAAAGTTGTTGACCGATATATTTGACCTAGAAATGGAAGCAACCACGATCCTATATGACAACCAAAGCTTCATAAAGATGACATAGAATCATGTATTTCATGACAAGTCAAAGCACATAGAGATCCGATATCATTACATCTGTGACATGGTGCAGATAGGAGCCATAAAGCTCCAATATCTTAGCACGAATGAACAGGTTGTCGATGTGTTGACCAATCCTCTATCTCGTGTAAAGTTTGAGCACTTTCGAGATAAGCTTGGTATAGTCCGAAAGGACATCCCTCGAAAAAGGGAGTAGTGTTGTGTTGAGATATGCCTAGTATTGTGCTTCCAGCTTAATTGCTGAGATGTAAAGCCAGTATAGATTGTTGTGTTGATATATGCCTAGTACTATGCTTCCAGCTTAATCACTGTGATGTAAAGCCAGTCTAGTTGCTGTGTTGAGATATGACTAGCACTGTGCTTCTAGCTTAATTGTTGCGACGTAAAGCCAGTCTAGTACCGTGCTTCCAACGTAATTGCTGTGACGAAAAGCAAGCCGAGTATTGTGCTTCCAGATTAATTGTTGTGAGGAAAAGCAAGCCGAGTATTGTGCTTCCAGCTTAATTGTTGTGATGAAAATCAAGCCGAGTATCGTGCTTCTAGCTTAATTGTTGTGACAAAAAGAAAGCCGAGTATTGTGCTTCCAACTTAATTGTTGTGACGAAAAGTAAGCCGAGTATCATTGTTATCACTGAATTTTTTTCAGCAAATGGTTATAGGAATCCAGCATCTTCAAACAACTATGAGTCCACCCATGGACCAAAATTACCAAAAAAGCATTTCCAAATGGTCCAAAACTATACAACCAGTTATAAAATCAAGATGCGCTATGACTAAATAGGGAACACGCGCACATGCGCCATCCAGAAACGCAGGAAAAGTGCACATGCACATGATGCACGACTGTGGACACTAAAAGCCGTGCACACATGAGAACGACGCATTTATGATGTTGGTCGGCCTCCCACCCACTTCTGGTTTAGCTTCCAAGTCGATTTGACATCCAAATCTCAGCTATATCTGACTGGGTGGCTGGTCAAAGACCTAAAGGTTCCCTAAACAACCCCTTTTCACACTAAAAGCTGGTTGCAAAATACCTCAAAGTGGTGCTATAAAACAAGGCCATGGGTGCACTACATTTTCAAGGAATTCATTTGCAAGGTTATGCTGCTACCATTCTCTTGGGGAAACCTCTTTTCTCATCAAGAGCACATATTAGGACCATTCTATTTGGGCAATCCACATCACCTTTTGAGTGGGTTATCTTGGGATTCTTTCACCATTTCTTTCAAGTTTTCAAGTTGTATGAAGAGCTCAATCTTGGGGGTCCAAGATCCCTCCCTTGGAGGAAGAAGGGACCTAAAGTCCCCTTTCTCTTCGATGTTTTATTTTCACTAATACAATCCTTTCCATTGGTGACATGAGTCTTGTTTGTTTCTTGTTCTTATGTCCTTATGCAGAATAGTTTAGTTGTTTTTTTCCTTTCCTATTTTAATTCTTAGCTTAGTCTTTTATGCTTATTCTTCTAACCCTTTCCTTTACTGCTGTCTTGCTTAGCTAACCCAATTAAGCTTGTAATCACCTTTGTGTTTCTCATTTAGGTGACAAAAGAGGCGCAATAGATTGGCGACTCCATTGGGGAAAGGTATCAATTTACTACCCCATTTGGGTTATTTTATCTCTTCTTTATGTTTATTTAACCTGCAGGTACCATAACTAGCCCAAGATGGCCTGCAAAACATCCAATTCAAAGCTGAGTTGAGAGAATTCCATCCAAAATTTTCTTCACGGTCATGTGACAGTTGTGCGCAGGTTTATTGGTCCATAGTCGTGCATTGTGCACACATGCGCCAAAATCACTGTATTACTCAGCGCCTTCTGTGCACTTGTGCCCAAAAGTATTTTTCAGTTTGCGCATTGGTGCTCAGAGCACCTCTGTCTAGTCTGAGACCCATGTACCCGTGTAGAAAAATACACATTGTAAGCCTTTTTGTGATTTGTGGAAGCTCGCTAGCCTTCTTAAAGATGATTCCATGCATGTTATAATCTGCACCACACTTAGTTCCCTCTCCATATAAAGTGATTAGTCAAAACATAGGCACTTAGGGGGTTTAAAATCATTATTTCCTCTTTTTCTTTCATTTTTCCACATGGATGGCTTGATTTGACTAAGAGTATAAGATGGAATCATTTGTAATCACATATAAAACTTGCATTGGGACTATAAATTGGATATCAATCCTTGAGTATGCTCTTCTCTCGTGCTCCAAAGTGATCATGAGAATCATAAAGAGGTTGAGGGAAAATTTCATATCCCTTTAAAAAGATAAAACCTTTAGGAGAGGACAACAACCCCCTTGGGACTCCTCTTAGTTTATTTTTCAAACATATCTCAAGATTATAACGGGCTTGTTTGCACTCTTTTCGTCGATGTGTGAGCAAAAAGTGAGTGCTTACATGCCTAGTTGGGCTCTGCTAGTCATGACAGCTGTATGGTAAAAGGTTAGAAAGAAAACAACTAAG
>JZKD02S1433041.1:0-11067 GCA_000966675.3 Picea glauca
CACCAGTGGTTGATTTCGGTGTTGAGAGACACACCCTAGTCACCAGGGAGATCACACATGTCTTCCATCAGTCTTCAGCAGCAGTTTCATGGTTTCCAGTAGCAAGGGCGCACTTCTTCAGGGTGAGGGCGCAGCTTCTAAGGAGGTATTGAGTTGACTTGTCCTATCTAGGGAGAATCCATAGATTCCCTTCCGAACCAGTTGAGAGGAAGGCAAGGCGCATCTTTTTCCCGGTTTCTCATCAAATTCCGACGGAGAAATCATCTAGGGTACATTTTCCAGCTGTTGAGGTTGCGACACTTGGGGAGGACACATTTGGGGTTCCCGAGCGCTCATCAGATCATATCCAGAGAAATCCTTCCAACACATTTCACAGTAGACCAGGGCGATCAGTTTGAGACACATATCAATCGATTCCGACGGTGGAACCACTAGGGTGCAATTTTCCAGTAGCAGAGGGGGCGCATTTCTCCAGGGGATCCATCTGGGGTCTAGGCTTACCAGCAGAGGGCCGGTCAGTCACCAGGACTGAGAGAGACAACAGGGCGCACTGTTTGAGACAGTTTCCAGGTCGATCCGAGAGGTCTAGCCACCAGGGCGAACTTTCCAGACTTGCAGCAGTTGTCGTATGAGTTGTCGTAGCTTCCAATAGATTCTACATCTCATCCATTGACCCCGCAACATTCTTCTAGTATCGGGTACTATTGTTTTAGTTTACTTATTGTATTCCGGCTAAGATCCTTTTGTCACTGATCTAGCCGAGTGATTTATTTTATTCAGCCGCATTCGGCATTTGTACTCCACAGAGATATCATAATATAAGCTTTGCAGTCTTTTGTCACCATTATTATTTGTATGCTCATTTATATGTTGTAAACAATTAATCATACACACACATTAGCATAATTTCCTAGACTAGTCGAATTTGGAATACAAAAGAGGAATCATTGGAGAAGAATAATAAAAAGGCACAGTAAAGGTATTCTAGGGGTTCCACTATTTGCACTCTCAAGCACTTTTGGAGACTGGAAGATTTCGACGAAAGGAAAGAAGAGAAAGCGGTGATAGCAGAGAAGATCAGAGGAAATCAATGTTGTAGCAATTTGAAAGCCAGACCACAATAAGCATTTGCTTCATAGTAAGACCCTTTGTAATTTTCTCTGTAGACAGTGAAGAATTGAAGTGAGAAGCATTGTCCTCCATTTTAAAGTTGTAGTTTTTCCCATAACAGTTTCTCCAAGGTAAGATTATTTGTCTTTTGTGTATTGTTCATGTTTGTTATTGATCTCAGTATCCCTTTTTGTTTAAACCAAAAATTTGAGGATGAAAGAAAACTCTACTCCAAGTTGTTTATGGTAGAAATAGTACAGTAGGCAAAGGAGTGCATATTAATGCAATCAGTGAATTTACAAACAAGATCTCTTGTGAAGGACTCACCACTTGAATATCCAGGGCGACTTACACATCATATTGGTACTGTTACCCCCTTAGGCTAGGGGTAACTAAGGAGATCATGTCTTGAGCCTACATGTAGCAAACATGGAGTGTTGTGAGCCCGATGCCTAGCACAACCCGCAGGGCTCCTCTACTTTACCACAGAGCAACATCCACTACATTGGTTTGGCTCTGAGATGACAATAGGTCTTGCTTCATGAGGTAACAATCCCAGTCTCGTGGTAAGTGTCATTTTAATATTTGAAGCATCTGAGCATGTTGCAAAGAATCCTTTCTTGATTATGGAAACGTTTAATTGGAAATTATACCTTTTGTCTAGTTTCAACTTGGTGGGTGGCATGGTTTCCTAGTAAGTAGATCATCCTCAGGAAAAGGGTTGCTACTGGGTGGTTCTTTGAAGGGTCATCATACCATTCCCACTCATACTTACCACTTTCCACTCTTCTTCCCCTTTTGTTTCCTCATCTTTTGGGATTTTGGGGTCATTGACCACAAGAAGGGCTTGTACCTCATTTCATGGGAAGAAGGGGCTAGAGGTGTTGTAGATGGAAAAAGTTAAAATCCAATCATTATCCTTCCAAATTCTAACCCTAAGGTCCTGAGAGCAATGAAACGCTACTCCATAAAAATCAAGGACCTTCTAAACGTATAATTAATAAGTGTCCCACTTGTTGGGGGAATGCATTTGCGGTGTCCTTTACTTTCCATTGCATATGGCACTCAATATGTTCCTAACTCCAAGTGGCATTGCGGTGCTCTTTACTTTCCATTGCACATAGCACTCAATGTTTGGACCATAATGAATTAAAGGCAAGGGCTTGGAAAAATGTTGCATTGCAAACAAAAGACGCAACACACCCTCCACAAAGGCACCCATAAATGAGACAATATGAACCCTTGATATGTCAAGAACCCCAGGCCCAAAAGTATTGCCCCAATCCACATCATACTCATCACATGACCTAGATAGGGTCCTCTCGGGAAACATTCCTTGACTTGGGGATTGGCTTACCCAATAGGGCACCATGACACCCCTCCCATACCTAAATTTGGCAAAACTTATAAGGTCTTCGAGCATTTGTTTTGATTGAAAAGGGGGGTTTGATGCACATTTTTGGGTGGTTCATGTATTAAATGTGTCTTACTTGGCATGATACTTGTGACTTGTGAACCCTCGAAGGGAATACTTGTTTGTCTTTGCAGGACCTTGCCCACATGGTGGGCATTGGACCCCACATGAAGAAGACCATGGATGATGAACGCTGCACCTAGAGGACTAAGGACGTTTCCTTTGGAGGCACCTGGGCATCACTAGAGGATGAGGTTGCACCCTTCTCCACTTTGATGTTGGCCTTTGGAGGCCTAGGACGTCACCTCCTAGCCCTTAACGTCATCTTAGAGGGATAGGGTTTCATGCATGAGATGGTTCCAGAGGTTGCTTGACAGGAGAAGACTGTGGCAGGGCACTTTGGCATGACACATGGCCTTTGGAGGCCCAACATCTCCTTTCCCATGCTTGACATTGCACTTGGAGAGCCTATGTCACCCTCTTAGGGCATAACGTCACCCTTTTAGGGTTTTATTTCATGTAAAAAATTAAATTTTGTATATTGCAAGGGAAAATCTAAGCAGTTGATCCTCTTATGTAGAGACACGACCTTTCATTGGAGTCTTTTGGATGGCTAGGGTTTCCATATAAATATGGCTAGCCAAGATTCATTTTATCATCACATTCCTCTCCATTGAGAGAGCACTACWTTTGAAATTTACGATATTCTTGGGATACTGACTCTTTTACCTTATGCGCTATCCCTTGGAGGTCAAATGTGGATGCTTATTTGTTGTTTTTTGGATGGTGTTGTTGCAATTAGGGTTTTTCTTGTCATATCTTGGTGAAATAAGTAAATTTATGCAATTTCATTTCAATCTATTGAATGTTTTATGGTGAATTTTGCTTGTTCATATTGAAGATCTTTATTGGTAAAACCTTAAGACAGGAGCATAAGTGCTTCCTCCTCTCACAAGGTTAATTTCATCCATAAATTTGTGAAGGAAATCCTACCTAGGTTTAGACTCCTAAAGCCCTAAAGTGATAGCACTTTAGGATTTTAGCCCTAGACTCTTGATTATTGACCTAGGTGAAGCTACAAGAAGGGAGAAATAGTTTCTAGGGCCCAAAAGTGCTTGCACCCTAGAAATTCTCCTCCTCGAGATTCAATCTATAAGGCCCTAATGTGCTAGCACCCTAGAGATTGATTCTTACCTCTTGGTTGCATCTAGATCAATTTCCAAGACTAGTTGTGTTTGTTGTTGCAAAGACTCCATAGTTCTAAGGCACTAATCATTAAAGCTCTCTTGTGGTGAAAGTAATAAAAAAAACTCTTTATTCGCAATTTCTCAAGCTATCTACTAACTTAACTAACACTAACTTGAGCTAATTTGATTGCAAACTTGCTTCTATTGCAAAAGTTTGCTACAGGGATCTAAATACTCTCTTATTTGTTGCATACATTGATCTAAAGGTGGCCTAAACTCAGCAAAAATTGCATATAACAATTGGGTATTAATCTACAAAGTTTATGCTGAATTTATGTTGTCAATTGTTGCATTTTTGAGGCATATTTATTGTTGTTGTTACAAACTTGTACTTCTTGTTATAAATTGTTGTATTACTGCAATTTTGTACCAGATATAGCAAATTATCATTGTCTAGTGTCTTATCAGTTTTTGATTGAATGTTTATACTTGGAAACCAATCATATATATGTTATAAGTGTTCTTCTTCCCTAGGTACTCAAACAGCTCCATACCTCATCCATTTCACAAACATTAGGTGATCAAGAGAGTGAGCAGTAGGCTTGGCTAACAAACTTGCTACTTCGATCCCTTTTGGTCACCGGGGAAGCCTCCCTTGTGGTGGACCTCCTCCATCACTAAAACAAGGGGATTTCTTACTAAAGTGACAGTGGTAGGATTTCCTGTAGTTACACAAGATTTGGTGATCCTGTGTTGGGCTTTGCACAACTACAAATCTTGCGATAACATTTTGGCACCGTTGTCGGGAAGGATTGAGTCATTCTCCTCAACGACATATCTTTTGGTAAGCTTCTCCCAAAGACCTTATCTTACAATCTTACCTAGCGACTCCACTGAGGGTAGTTCCCTCACCTTCCTTTGATAATCCAAAGGGGATCATCTGGCGACTCCACTAATACATTCTTAGGTGTCATCATGCTCTCAACTTTGTATACTCTCAAGTGATGGAACCATGGAACCCAGGAATGAACATGAAAGATATCCTTATATTGACTTTGAGAACGTTCTCGGATACCCACATGAATTTAATGTTTAGGGAGATCGTCCAATGTTCGAGGGTTATGTCATTATTCATATCGTAGAGTTCCTTGAGTTAAATTGTTTATACGTTGCCTACCCTTGGAAGTACAAAATTGGGTCAAGGATTTTTGCTAACCAAAGGGAATATCTTCACTCATAGATCTCATTAGTAGATTTATTGAGCATTGGTGCCCAAATCATCAGATATATGAAGATATCCTTCGGGATCTCACAGTGGTCCTTGAGGACGTACGGTTCACCACTGAGATTGTAGAAGATCTCAGGAAGGTGCACCATGCTCAAAATGAAGAACCCAAGGAAGAGATTTGCAAAGAGCCTCCTCATGAAGATGAAGTGTTGGTGTTTGCTCCTCCATTTAATGAAATCATCCAAGCTTCCATTCCTCCTACACAATAAGAAGAGAATGCGGTGAGTTATTTTCCTTCCCAAATTTTTGACGATGCTTTATTTCATAATTTGGAAAATGAAGAAATGTTAGAGGATTCCTTGGATGCACTAGGCCCTTCATGTTATAATAAAGATGATGAGTTAGTTGACAACATTGATGAGTTTATGCATGTTTGGAGACGTAAATGTGATGTGATTGGTCACAATGAAGATCTCGTTTACAATACTGAAGGTCATTTTCAATTGTTGCCTTTACAACAACCATGTGTGATTACTACTGATTTTGATGTTTGGCATTAAGGAGATGACATGATCACAGATTTGTTCCAACCACCTAGGGATGATTTTTTGCAACCTTCTCATGATGATTTTCGGTCATACCCTGGGGGATTTGATACGTATTCTTTTGATCAATCTCTACGAAGAAAATTTTCAACCACCGTTGTGCTCCAATTTGATGAGGGTAGGTAAGGACATGATCTTCCCAGAGAAGGACTTTTGTAATGAGACTTTCCAGCCTTCATCTTTTCCTCAATATCGCTATGCCACTAAGGAAGCAGCTGGGAAACACGTTCCTTGTCCCAAGATGTCTCCGAGGAAAAAAAATTATAATTTAAGGGTAGGCTAGATGCATTAAGAAGAAGTTTGGCATCTCAATATTTCAACTCTCCCCCGAGTAATTATCTGTCATCCTCCAGATTCTTGTTCATCCCTTCTCAGGTCTTAGGGAGTGATAAGATCCAAGGTAGTCAACCTTCAAAGTCTTCAAGCCATCTTTATGAGTCTTTATCTTGTCACAACCCCATTCAGAGATGGATTGAGCATTCTTGTGGGAATATGACTTAGCATGTTTTTGTCCCTCCCTCCCGCCTCCATGAGTTAGACTTCATGATTAGTTATGATATACTGCATGTTCTAGCTCGTGACCTTTTTGTAATTGACTTCCTCTTGTTTTCGTTTATGATGAAGCATCGGGGTAGATGTTTTGATACAATGCTAGGATGGTTTTATTGGTTATATGATTATACCTAGCATTTCACTTGTTGACCACCTATTCAACTAGGGGGTCAAATCCATTTACCATGAAGATATGTATCATTAGATGCGAACAAGTCAGAGACTATTTGGTTCTACAGGGCAATTTTTGCTCCAGCACACATTTTTGTAAAGGGAATTTCCGCACCCCTGCGTGGGTTAATAATGTAATAGGTCTGCATGGATCATGGTTAGGTCAATTACCTTAGGATTTCTTCATTATGAGAGTTACTTTCACTGAGTGTTTTTTATCCTCAGGTTATTAATTTGGCCTAACCAGCCTTATTAATTTCCCTTGAGTTTTTCACTCCCACTAGTAATAAATCCTCCAAAGTGGTGAAAGGTGTTCTAATGAAGTCACCCTTTGGTAGCTAGTGTTTAGGAATGATGTAAATGACCATCTAAGACAGCTCAAAAAATTTCGCGGAATTTCGTCGAGTCTAGATGGGTTTTTTTTAATTAATTAAAATTTCCTAAGGTTGGAAATTTAATTAATTAATTAATTGATTATTTTTTTATAAAAATTGTAAAAACTAGGTCCTTGGGTTTTTGATAGGGGTATTTGTGCTCAAAAGAAATGGAATGACACCCTATACACCCTTGGACCAAGTTTCAGCTCAGTCAGACAAGTTTTGCTAGGGTTTTGTCCACTTAAGAGTCTAAGTCAAATAAAAGCAGTTTTAATTGCTAACCCAAGACATGGGAAAAATGTCAATTTTGTAATTAATGAGCAAATTAAGTGAAGTAAAGGTGAATAATGTTGAGAGAGACACCCCCTAACCTACCTAACCCCTTCCCAACCTTTACACATACCCTTTACCCACTTATCATTTAAATCTTCCTTGGGATTTGCGCCCCCCTTGGGGAATGCGTCCCCCTCCCACGTGTGGGTTAGTAACTCTTTCTAAACTGATTTATGGGCCCCTCCTCATAAGGTGCGCCCCTCCTAACCTCTCCACGTCCTCTTTAGAGTGTGGCCAACACACTCCAACAACACTCCACTCTAAAGCTTGCGCCATCCTCTTGGGATTTGTGCCCCTCATGGGGATTTGCACCCTCACTCTCTAGGAAAGTGGAAACAACACTCTTAAAAGTGGAAGCTTGCTTTTAAAGCAAGGCATGGGCCTTCTCTTGGCCAATGCGCCCTCCTTATGCCTCCACATCACCCAACACCTCATCCCCACTTGCTATTCTCATCGAACCTAAAAGCTATGCGCCTTCCTTGACTGGAGTTCATCTTGTCTTGGATTTTGACATTTGTCAAAGATCCAAGAGGGGTCTCTTTGGCCTCTCATGCTATAAAAGAGACCCTTCCCTCACTCCTTCCTCACCATTCTTCAAAGTATTGTTATGCTATCAATTTCTCGCCATCTCCCTCTCTCTCTCTCATTATCATCTTGCTTCATTTCACTTGTTCTTGAAGAGCTTGGAGCAACTTTGTTGCTACAACCTCTTCCCTTTGGAAATAAAAAGAGCTTTGGAGGAATCGTGGGGTACGAGACTTGGTCTTGGTGTTCCAATCTATTGTGAGGTGAAATTGTTCCTTGAATCTTTCCGTGAAATATTGAATAGTTGCTTGGGTAAATTAGTTTACTTGGCTAGGTGTAGCAATAGTGTAATTGTTCATCTATATGTTTTGTATATGCTAGTAATATAAACTGTGTCGTGTTATTAGTACATGCAAGATATTATCTATTTTGTATCTCACATTTGGTTTAAGGTTTGCAGGTTGCCTCAAGAGCATCTTTGGGATAGATTCGAGCAAGAATCTACCTTCACTGCTCATAAAAACTTCATAAGTTTTTCTATTTCCACTTCATTTTTTGTCATCTCTTCATTCAGATTTTGATTGCTAACAATCTTAGATAGGTCAATACTTTCATTTAATTTGCTGGTTTTTATATGTGGAAAGTTTCTGTTGCAAAACAAAAAATTTCTTAACTTTTGTTGAGTGTGTTGCAACAANTTAATTTTCTGGTTTTTATATGTGGAAAGTTTCTGTTGCAAAACAAAAAATTTCTTAACTTTTGTTGAGTGTGTTGCAGCAAAATTTTTGCAGGTTCTCGCCGGGTTAAGGGTGCATGCTACCTGTTTTCAGTCACAACACACCTCCAAGGAACTCCTTTCAAAGTGGTAACTCTATCATCTCTTTATTTTCTATCTAAAGCATTGTAAGCAAGCCGAAAGGAGGGTATCCAAGTGGTTTGCATTCTCTTCATTTCAGTGTTTGCTTTCCAAGCTTTAGTTTAGTTTATTTTATGTTTTTCTTTCATAGTTTAATTAGCTTAGTTGTGGTATCTTACATGCATGCTTAAAGCTAATATTATCTAGAATAGATCTCACACAACCAATGATAGCTTAGAGCCCGTGGAGGGATGGACAGTAAATCTTTTTCTTTTTCGTCATTACTTTGCATGCAAGCTATAATTTCTTAAATATTTATCTTTCACACATGCATGCAAACATGGGCATCTTAACGGTTTAAACAATTGTTTTTCAATTCTAGGTTATTTCAAGTTCTTAACGTTTCACATGCAATAATTTCACATTTAAGAGCTTCAATCTTCATGACTTGCAATTTCAGTTTTTTGGCCCATCTGGCACCTTTTTGAGCAAGTTTTAAGCACTCAAACACTTAAAATACTTAGCTCATAGGTTTAAAAACTCACTAGACTTAATAGAGCACCTTTACCAACCATCTTCGCCATTTAAAACGGGGTCAAAGGAAGCAACAAAAAGGTGCTAGGCCAGGGACGGTCTCGTGGTGCTCGACGTCTTTTTCCGAAAGTACTCTTATCTTAGGACTGACCTGCAGAGCTAGGCTGGGCCTCGTTGCCTTACTTCTTGAGCACCCAGCAGTTACTTGGTAATTGGGGAAGGAAAGTATTGGGTTGACACTTAAATAGGATTGAATCTCACTTAATAACTTTAATCAATCTTAATCCACATATTTTGCAATCTATCAGTAATTTACATTTACACCTGCAAGCATATTGATCTCAGATCTACATTTACATGCAAGTCATTTTATGCGTTGTGGATTGATCGTCTAGGTGGTTATAATTTTATTTCGGAACACTTTAATTTCAAGCACTTTCCATTTATATTGTTGTTCCAAATTTGTGGTGTGATCCCTCAAGAAGTTGCGCATCCACCTGGAGGCACTCTCTTGACTAGGTCTTGAGTGATTGTTTATGTGCCATTGATAAGCAATCCAATAGAGTAAGATATATTGTGAGCATGTTTGGCTTGATGTGTTGATGGTTGTGTCACTTTAATTATCTTTATTTCCTGCACATGCAAGCAACTCGTTAGTATTTGTACATCTTGTATTTATTATATCTAGTTTAGTTCAACTTTGTATATCTTAGATATTCTTTCTGTATCTTTGTATCTGATTGTATCTAACCTTGTTGTAACCTTTGTAATCTTGTAACTATTTTGTAATAAATCTCCGTTTAATTTAGTTGACCCCTTGCCCAATCTTAGGCACTAGTCTTAGTTGCCCTAGGAAAAGGTTTTGACTGTTCATACTAATTGTTGCATCTTGCATTGTTGCTTCACATCATAAGCTAGATTTTTCCCCTAACCATTTAACTAATTGAAACCAACTCCTAGAACTTTAACTCTAAATCTCATCTAGTAACTAGGGTCTACCCCCCTTGGTTTCCCTAGGAGTTAACCTAGACAGAAGAGGTTCAAGTCAAAGTGACAGCGTGGACTTTGAACCTAGGCATTGTGCCTCCCAGGACACACTAAGTGAGCAGGACTTAGCTCACATTTGCAAGTGTGTATAAGAACGACAACATCACTAACATAGATTAGTGTAGGTAAGTTAGAGTAGGCATTTGCATCCTACATTGCATTGTATATATGTTGCATCATGCATATCATGGTAGTGTAGTTGCATCTTGCTTGAATTCGCATACATATCTCTGATTTACATTATTGTCTTTCCTGCATTTTTCCATCTTGTTATGTTACAAGATCTGCATGCTCGTATTGATATGTTAGAATAAAATATCATAATTGTTTTCAAGTTTTGCTTTGAATTCTTGTCATATGAACAAGGGGTGAGTTACACCACCTCTCTAATCACAACAGTTTGCTTGAGTTGTGCAAGAACAGGTCATACCGGGAGATGTTGAGGTTTTCTTGCGCTCTACGGTGAGCACATGTTCCCATGTAGGAGCTAGATGTTACACCCCCAAGCTAGGGGTAACTAAGGAGATCATGTCTCGAGGCCCACATGTAGCAGACAAGGAGTGTCGAGAGCCCGATGCCTATCACAGTCCACAAGGACAGTCTCGTGGTAAGTGTCATTTTAATATTTGAAGCATTTGAGCATGTTGCAAAGAATCCTTTCTTGATTATGGAAACGTTTGCTCGGAAATTATACCTTTTTCCTAGTTTCACCTTGATGGGTGGCATGGTTTCCTAGTAAGTAGGTCACCCTCGGGAAGAGGGTTGCTACTGGGTGGTTCTTTGAAGGGTCATCGTACCATTCCAGCTCATACTTACAACTTTCCATTCTTCTTCCCCTTCCATTTCTTCATCTTTTGGGATTTTAGGCTTGTTGACCGCCTATTCAGCACAGGGGTCAACTCATGTATCATGAAGTTTATCTATGACGAAGACGGCTATGGTTCTACTTGGGTATCTGATACCCCAGCACTTAAATTTTTGTAAACGGGATTTCCGCACCCCTGCGTGGGTTAATAATGTAATAAGTCTGCATGGATCATGGTTAGGTCAGGTACCTTGGGTGATCCATCAGGGGAGTTCCTTTCATCGGGGGTTTTTTATCCTCAGGTTGTCGACCAGACAAGCTCC
>JZKD02S1433052.1:0-11067 GCA_000966675.3 Picea glauca
CCCAATGTCACCACGATGGGGAGGTTCTTTCTCTTTAGGGAGGTTAGGCCCAGGAGAGATGTCCCCGGTAACCTGGAGTTTTGAAGAGGCAAAGGTTTAATAGTCAAAGTAAAGTTCCCCCTTCACAGATTACCACCAAAACAGATAGTCCGGCTAAACAGCCAATAATGAAGTGTAGGCCCAAAAAAGAACACCTGCTCGGAACAAAGCAAACCAATATATATATGCAAGTTATGATTCAATGGGTTAGTACTTCAACAGACTATCTGATATCAATGTATAAGCAATTGCGACAACAAATATTGACGAAGTCAATGTTTGTTAATATAGCAATGAAATAATGTTACTTCACCAATAAATATCAAGATGTTATAGCAATCAATGTATCCAATCAATCCCTCATTCAATAAATGCTTAAAACACTATCCAATTGCTTAATATATAAAAAATGTTGCGTCAAGATGAAATAACCAAGTATGACGTCAGTTTTTTCAGGGTTAGTAGTTAGTTAGGGTTTCAATTTATAAGAGTTTGAGAGTTGTTTCAATCACTTTCACTTTAACGTTGGAGGCTAAAGATCAGTGCCTAAGGGTTATGGAGTCAAAAGGTGAAGGACGCACAAGTTGAAGGGGATGAGATTCAAAGGACAAGAGGGAAAGGCTTCAAGGTGCTGCAACGGCAGGGCCTTAAACACAGAACCCTAGGGGAGAGAGGCTCACTCCGGTGTTGCTTAAGCAAAGCCTCGTGCTCTCTCCTCCTTCCCGACAAACGGCTAGCTCAAAAACAAGTAAAATCAAGATAGGAGAGTTTAAAGAGGGAGAGTGTTGCAAAGGCAAAGCTCTTTCATCAAACCCTAAAAGAAAAACGGCCCTAGGTGTAGATAACCTAGGCCTGGGACGTCCTCTTCCTCTTGAAGTTTAAAGGTACGGCTAGCCGAAGGGAAGAAGAAAGAAAGAGTGTAGCAACGGCAAGGCTCTCTTCTTCTTCTTCAATGGCTAAAAGGTTTTTCTATCAGGGGACATTAGACAACGACCTACTTGTGTGTTTGTCCCCTAGGGTTTTGATTCAGCAATATTTATAAATAAATGCAAGAAATTTAAACTACAACCATTCAATCAAGAAGTTTTGCAGAAAAATACTTACAAATCATCAAGAAAATAGCATGCAAACCCTAGTTGTAAACCTTCCTTCAAGAAAAACACCATAAATTGCCAAAAATCTCCTCTCCAAACAAGTGCACCTTCCTCAAAATAGCCAATAGCCCTAATAGGGCGCAAAAATCAGACCTCACTAGGAGAGTGAGGGATGAGTTATGTCAAAATGAGAGTAAAAACCCTCAATATATAGTGTATCAATGACCTTAATTAAATTTTAGGTCATAAAAATGGCCGACAAGACCAGAATATTGTTTTTACATTAAAATGTCAAATTAAAACCCTAACTGAGCTGTAATAAAGGTAAAAGGCTCTTCAAGGGAGGCGCTAGCCCCTTTTAGGGCAGATGAGACATCCAGGGGAAAAACGTTAGCCCCCCAGGGGCTTCTCCAACATGCCACACGTGCCACTACTGCCCAGTCTGCCTCCAAAAATGACCATGAAGCTGAATGACGTCATGGTAAGGATGGGGACACTCTGAGCCTTCCAAGGCCAACGTTCCACTGAAAAGGGGTCATTCCCCCTAGGTCGAGCTCTGCCAAAGTGCCTCTAGTGAAACGTCCTCTTCTTCTCCAGTGTAAAACCTCAGCCAACCACTGTCCTGTCTCTGCCCCTCTGGCAGGGTCTCAGCAACCATCTGATGGGCTCTTCAGCCCCATGTAGGTCCGAACTAATCATCTTCCCTTGTGTACCGGTCCAAGTGGTACCTGTCTGTCGGGCATAGTCCTGCACATCAAAAACTACGCCCTCCATGAGCTCATTAGTCACAGGGATCATAGCAATGTCAATCACATTTCATCATTAATTTTTATCAAACATATGCATAAAAACCCTGATACATCGTTCAACAGCTCAAAGACATTACAAAAATCCACAATACAAGATCGAAGAAAAAGACAAAACATCCTATTGGGCTAATACCCACAAGAGACAGGAAGTTCCCAGGAAGGTTCCATCTAAGCCATGTAAACGAGGTGATGCGGCTAGGGGATGTCCAGACAAGTGGGTAGAGTGAGAGACAGGGATGCATAATGTTATCTGTGGGTGTCTTTGTAGAAGACGAGTTGTACCCGTCATGGATGCAATTTTTTCCAAGCCCGTTCTTGCCTTCATTCTTTCTTTATTTGCTTTTTCTTCTTCTTTTTCTTTTTATTCAAGGTCTAACCGGAGTACACTGCCTTGGCATGGTAACCAAAGCTGACAGTGTTACCCACAAGTACTTTCACAGAGATGAGAAGGTTGGCTCGTGATGTGACCCCCTTTCCCTTGGCCATGCAACCAAAGGTCACTGCCCTGGCGTGGTAACCAGATATTGGCAATGTCATACTATTAGGTACTCATGAACCTAATAGGTTGGCTCGTGATGAGACCCCCTATCCTCTTGGCTAGGTCTTGTTTATTATTTTTCGGGTCCCTCTTGTTTCTTGTTGAGAGGCTTTTTATTGCCTTCTCGGGGATCTCTGGGCGAGGCATCTCAAGGTTTTATTTCTAGGCTTTTATCTTTTACCAACTGCTTTTACCTTCTGGGCCTTTAGCCCCTTCTTCCCACAAGATAAGGTGCAACCCTACAAACAGGTCAATCCAATGCCCGGACAAGGGGAATGGGATAAATGAACGGGAGATAAGATGAAAAAGTGGTGGTATGATGGGAGCGGACGATGGCCCTTCAAAAATCCCCCCAGTGGCAAACCAAAACCCATGGGTACAGGCTCGCAAGGACACCCTGTCAATCTCCCCAATCATGGTCAAGTGGGTTAATGTAAGATCCAAGCAGTCATCAGAGATAAAAGGAGTCAGATGCATATATCCAAAGGTTATAATGATCAAAAGTAACACATACCATGATACCTGGACCAATTACCTCATGGAGCAAGAGCCTTCTTCGATACAAGACCAAGTCGATGGTGATGGATGTTGCTGCTGCTGACAAGACAAATCTGACGAAAGAAGAAAAGGATGGGCCCTCCAGGGCCATGCTCAGGTCAATCCTGCTCTCGATACTCCATGTCTAGGACCTGTGGGCCTCGAGACATGATCTCCTAGTTATTCCTAGAAATCGGGAATAACACATGCAAAGAAGAAATCCGTTATTAAAGTTCACTATTTACTTTGCATAATTATTTTTCTAGATCTACTAATTGCTCATAGTTTTATATCTCAAAAGGGTAGATTCGGCAAGGTTTTCCAAGCAATTTTAGCTAGTTTCAATTTCTATATTAAAAGGCTGAAATTTGTTTGCTCGAAAATATCTTTAAAGTTTATATTTGGCAATTAGAGTGCTCTTATATTGCTGTTTCAAAACAGCAGAAAAGATCCTAAGAAGACAAGCTCTTTAGCTTGCCTTTCTTAGTTCATTTTTCGCTATTTTTCGTAAATTTTACTTAGTCAAATTTTGGGGCTTTCCTACTAACAACCCAAGACACTTTCAAAGTGTTTTTGGGCATCTTTTGTTGTTGTTTGTTCGCTGTTTTGTGCAGGTTGACGAATAGACAAGAGGAATTTCTGTCCATTTTGGGCGGATTAGGAGCATCCGGGACCCCCGGGAGCATCCCTTTACTCAATAAACATTTGTAAAACATTGTAAAGACTTGTGACCCCCCTAATGAATGGTCACAAGTCACTTCCTTAGAGTCTCGTACAAGATCTTTAATAAAATCAGTAGGACCACAAGCTCTCGCTTTTCATTCCCCTTGGGGGAACGGTGTTTTCGGTGGTGGTGTCAATTTTTTTGCAAATTTTAGCTTAGATTTAATTTTCATAACTAAAGTAAGCTAAAGTAATCATTTAATCCATCACAAAGCACTGTAATCAGTTTAGATTAGTTTTTCTTTTTTTTCGCAAAGTAGAACACTAATTGCTAGATTAGATTTATTTTACGCAATTTCAATTTGGCAAATAAACCATCCCCTCAACTCCTCGCAAGAAGCCTGGTTAGTGTGGATTAGTAGTTAGTCTCACATTTCATTTCAGTATTTATTTCAAGTTTAAAATAAACAAATTCCCCTCAGCTCTCAGTGCAGTTCCTGACCCTTCCAGTTGTGAGCTAGTCTTGATCTGTTGGAAGTAAGTTTCATACATGCTATGTTGGTCAGTGGTTGATAGTTTAATTAGAACAATCTCTAAAGTAGTTAGCTTAATGCGCGGGAAAACGCCTTGAAGTGACCTACGAAGTAAGGTGGGCCCTCTCGGGACATGGCTTCCCACCCGTTTTGGACATCCAGCACTTTGAGTGAGTTTTACTGGTGAGACCATTGGGTTTCGGTAAAGCTCTCCGCAAGTTTCCAAACAAAGAGCTAACCTCCAAGGAGGCCTAAACCATTTCACTAATTCAACATCAATTTATCTTAATAAAACACACAAACTACATTGCCCACGATTCAATTTAAGGCATTGGTCTCAATTTTCACATTCAGTAAAGCCACAGGCTTCCTTTTATATATTGGATATCATCTTTAAAGAAAATTTTAATTTCACTTGCATATAACAAGCGTACCTGAGTATCATTTTTTATGCAAGTATATGCTTGATGTTATATCATGGATGAATGATTTGTTTATGTGTATTTCATTTCATGGTTGATTGTTGAATAAAAGTAATAAACTCCTAGATCTATATTTTTTATACTTAGCTTAGATCAAGCCATAGTATATTTGTTAGGGACTACCCCCTTGGCTTCGCTAAGAGTTGGCCTAGACGGAGGAGTTGAGGATTAGGTGACAGCACCTTAACTCTCACTTTCCCCCAAGGACACACCAAGTGGATTGAAGATTTCTTCCACGTCTCCCAAGTGTGTATAAGGCAGCAACAGTAACCACAGAATATGTAGAATGTTTTGTGAGAAAGAGAGAGAGATTAAGCCTGCAAGGTGGAACTTCTTTTGGGCTATGGAGTCTTTTAGTGTTTATGCAAAGGGAATTTGTCCACTTAAAGCCTTCAAGCATGTAGAGGATACACTAGGTAATTCCTTCCACTTCTTGAAGGATGAATAAACTGCAAGTAAAATGATTCACAAGCGAGGTGTGCACTCCCCGATTCCAATCAAACAAAATGCTTCCTACACAGGAGATCTCAATAGCAAGTTAATCCATCCGGAGAAGTATGCAAATCAATAATCTCATAATATTAAAGAGAGTAAAATCAAGCAATCAAAAGAGTCTTGAATGATTCTACTATCTAGAAAACAATACCTTCATTCAATTAGAACATATGCAAGGCAAAATACAAGGTCAAAACATGATTGAATTAAGACAACATTTATCCACACACATGAACCAAAATACCAATTGACCTCCAAAGTCTTTTCTTTTATTCCACAAATTATCAACAATACAATCGATCATAAGTGTTTCTCCCCTACTCCAACTCGTTTACGATGGAGGAGAATGCTTGAACAAATAGCACAAAGGGTGAAGTTTCCAAAGAGGGAGGGCGCCAATCCCAAAGTAAAATGGACAAATGGATGGGTGGATTAGCACCACCTCTCATCAATCATGAGTTAACTTGCCTCAAGTAAATGTGAGAGTGAGAGAGAAGGCGCCACATAGCCAAGGGAAGGTGGCGACCTTCCTTGGGATCCATGTCCAACTCCCTAAATGCACCATCTCTCCAAGGAGGTGCGCACTTGATATAGGGATCTTCACCAACTTGAGAGAACTCCTCACTTAACTCATCCACAACTCTCATTAACATTCCCTTAACTCACCTCAAGTGCCACTATCTCCCAGTGAACAAAGAGAGAGGGTGAGTTAACTAAAAACATGTCTCGGACATGTTTCCCAAAAAATAGGAATGCTGATTTATTTTGATTTTATTCAATTTTTTCGAGAGAAATCGATTTTTTATTGAGTAAAACTCAATATTTACCCTCGAAAAGGTGGTACTGGGGTAAAGTGGATATTCTAAGTGTGGAAACGAATAACCACAAGGCATATAATGCCTCCTAGAACTACTTTTTTAACTTATTCGTCAATTACAACTAAAATATCCCAATTTTGCGAGAATTTTTTATTTGCATAAAACATTAAAAAACCTAAGGGGGACTTGCGCATTTCCATGAGACTCTAGGAGGATGTTGAGCATGGTAATATACATTAGACACTAGACTTAGATTTTCCAAGCTAAGGCATAACCATTAGTACACACTCCAGCTTTGGAGGAAATGAGTGAAAAAACTCAAAAATTATGACTCGCTTAAAAATTAATTCAAACAAGAAATAATTAATGCGTGAAAAAAACACTCTAGAGTTATGCATGTTATCCCCCACTTTTAGGGATAACTAGGAGATCATGTCTCGAGGCCCACAGGTCCTAGACATGGAGTACCGAAAGAAGGATTGACTTTAGCATGGCCCTGGAGGGCCCACCTTTTCTTTCTTCTAGCATCTTTATCTTGTCAGCAGCAGCAGCATCCATCACCATCGGCTTGGTCCTGTGTCAGAGATGGTTCTTGCTCCATGAGGTAATTAATCCAGGTATGATGGTATGTGTCACTTTGATCATCAAAACCCTTGAATATGTGCATCTGATTCCTTTTATTTCAAACAACTGCTTGGATCTTACGCTTGCCCACTTGACCATGTCTGGGGCGATTGACAGGATGCCCTAGTAAGACTGTGTCTATAGATTTTGGTTTGCCACTGGGGGGATTTCTGAAAAGCCATCGTCCGCTCCCTTCACAGCACCACCTTTTTCATCTTGCTTCTCGCTCACTTATCCCATTCCACTTGTCTGGGCACTGGGTTGACCTATTTTCAATACTGCACCTTATCTCGTGGGAAGAAGGGGCTAAAGGCCCAGAAGGTAAAAGCAAGTTGGTAAAAGATAAAAGCCTAAGAATAAAACCTCGAGATGCTTCGCCCAGGGATCCCCAAGAAAGCAATAAAAGGCTTCTCAGCAAGAAACAAAAGGGACCCGAAAAAGTAATAAAACAAGACTTAACCAGAGGATAGGGGGTCTCATCACGAGCCAACCTATTAGGTCCATGGGTACCTAGAAGTATGACATTACCACCAATTGGTTACCACGCCAGGGTAGTGACTCTTGGTTGCATGGCCAAGGGAAAGGGGGTCTCATCACAAGCCAGCATTCTCATTTCTGTGAAAGTACTTGTGGGTAACGCTGTCACCACTGGTCACCACGCCAGGGAAGCGTCCCCTGATTAGCTCTTGAACAAAAAAGAAACAAAAAAATGAAAGAATAAAAACAATAAAAATAAAAGGCAAGAATGGGCTTGGAAAAATTGCATACAGGATAGGTACAACTCGCCTTCTACAAAGGCACCCACAGGTAACGTTTCTTGCATCCTTGACCCTCATTGCACCCATATGCTTGGACATCCCCTAACCACATCACCCACTTACATGGCTTGGATGAGGTCTCTTCCAGGAACTTTCCTTTTCCAGTGGACACTAGCCCAATAAGACGTCTTCTCCTTTTCTCCAAACTTGTATTGCAGGCTTGTGTAATATCTTTGAGCTTTTGACTGATATATTAGGGATTTTATGCACGTGTTTAATAATGTTGATGATGAGATGTGACTAACATTACTATGATCCCTGTGACTGATGAGCCCATGGAGGGCGTAGCTATTGATGTGCAGGACCATGCCCGACGGACAAGTACCATTTTGGATCGGTACACATGGGGAGATGATCAGTTCGGACCTCCATGGGGCTAAAGGGCCCACCAGGTGGATGCTGAGACCCCATCAGGGGGCAGAGACATGACAGAGATGGATCAGGGGCTTTGCACTGGAGAAGAGGAGGATGTTCCACCAGAGGCACCTTGGCAGAGCTTGACCTAGGGGGATTGGCCCTTTTTCAGTGGAACGTTGGCCTTGGAAGGCCTAGGACATCACCCATGATGACCATGACGTCATCCTGCCTTATGGACGTCTTGGGAGGCAGACTGGGTAGTATTGGCACATCTGGCGGGTTGGAGAAGCCCAAGGAGGGATAACGTTTTTCTCCAGGTTGCTCCATTTGCCCTAAAAGGGGATAACGTCTCCTTTAGAGGGGCTTGATGTCTCTTTTCAGCTTGATTAGGTTTTAATTTTGAGCATTTAATGTACAAACATTATGATTTAGTATTTTGGCCTTGTCGGCCTTTTACATGACCTAAAATGTAAATTTAGGTCATGGAACTGTATAAATGAAGGATTTTCACCTTCATTTTTTGGAGGTTCTCACAATCACTCATAGTGAGGTCTGAAATTTGCACCCTCTCTTGGGTTATTGGCTGAATTTGTGAGGTGCACTTGTTGAAGGAAGACTTTTTTGGCACATTTTGGCATTTCTCTTAATGGAAAGTGTTACAACTAAGGTTTGTTATGCCTTTTCTTGGTGATATGTAAGTATTTTTCTGCAAAACTTCTTGATTGAATGGTTGCATTACTTATTTCTTGCATATATTCATAATTTTGTTGAATAAACCCTAGGTGACAAGCACATAAGTAGGTCCTTGTCTCATGTCCCCATTGAGAGATTTTTCAGCCATTGTTTGAAGGAGGAGAGAGCCTAGCCATAGCTACACTCTCATTCTCTCTTCTCTTTTGCTAGCCGTACTATTTACAAGCGGAGAAGAAGGAGACGCCTTAAAGCCTAGGTTTACTACACTTTGGGCCGATTTTTCTAGTGTTTGTTAGTAGAGCCTTGTTGTAGCAACACTTCGCTTCATCAAACCCTCTTGTCTTGGTTTATGCTATTTCTTCAGCTTGTCGTGATTGCCATTGAGTTAAGGAAGGAGGAGAGAGCACCGAGGCCTAGTTCCCCTACACCAAGGTGAGCCTCTCTCCCCTAGGGTTTTGACTTTGGGGCCTTGCTCTAGCAACACCTCAAAGCTTCTCCCTCTAGTCCTTAGCCGTACTATCCTGATCCTTCAGCTCTTGCGTCCTTCACTTTTGACTCCATTAACCCTAAGGCACTGATCTAAAGACCTCTTGCTTTGAAGTGAACTTGATCACAATCATTTTCAAAACCTTGAATCAAACCCTAACTACTAACCCTAGTCTAGGAACTAACCTAACTAACCCACTGCTGTTGTCATCCTTAGCTATAATATCATTGGTGCAGCTAAACGTTTTCTTTATAAGCAATTGAATGGTGATTAAAGGGAATTAATTGAATGAAGTATTGATTTGTTGCATTGAATGCCATATTGTTTCAACATTTATTGAAGAAGTGACATAATTTTCATTGTTATTTTATAAACATTGACTTCGTCAATATTTATTATCAAATTGCTTATAAGTGTACCAGATAGTCATTGATTTATATGAAGTACTAACCCATTGAGCAAGCTTGTTGTTGTTGCTTTGTCTCAGGCAGGTATATCTCTTTGGGGGTTTTACTTTATTATTGGTTGTTTAGCCGAACTATCTGCTCGGTGGTGACTTGTGAGGAGGGAAATTATCCTTGTCTTATAATCCTTTGCCTTCTCAAAACCCCAGGTCATCGGGGACGTCTCCCCTGGGCCTTACCACCCTAAAGAGAAAGAACCATCCCATTGTGGTGACATTGGGTGGGATTGGCTCCTGTTACGCCAGTGTGACTCTTCAACCTTTAGTCTTTTATCCTTGCTACAAACTGCGCGATAACAATGCACTCGTGATTAAGTCTTAGGAGGCTAAGCCTATTACAAGTTCATCATGCTAGATACATCTTATTACAATTCCCCATAAGGGGTATGGAAATGCGGTATAGAAGAAGAAGAAAAGAAAAGGGTTCATAATGGCCGCCTGGACTGGTGAACTCTGAATTTTGAGCAACTCCTTGCTCAATCTTTGGCTGCTCAACTGCAAGTCCATCCTAGTGCAACTTGGTGGATAACATTCTTCTCTCGCCTTGTTGTATCTCATCTGACTTTGCATCTTGAAGAGTCTGATAGAATCGTTTTGGCCTTTTCTAACACTGACTACCATCTTTTTGGCACCGACTTCCATCTTGTCCTTCCAAATCCAACTTTACTTTTTCTTCCTCCTCGTCTTTCTCCTCCTCTCTTCTTTGCCTCTTATATGTGACAACAGTTTTGAATTTAGGGTCTTCACCATCACCCTACAAAACTATGCCTTTCCATTCGGATGTATGCACCTATGGAGGTCTCTCATCAAAAATTACATCTCTACTTATAACAACCTTTCCATTGGATCATATAACTTGTGTGCATTTGATTCAATTCTATACCCAGTAAATATGCATTTCCTACTTTTAGCTTCCAATTTATGTCTATATATATCTAGCACATGTGCATAGGCCATGTTATCGCACAGTTTGTAGTTAGGATAATGGATTGATGAAAAGAAGTCAAACTGGCGTAACTGAGCCAATCCCACCCACTGTCACCTCGAAGGGAAGGTTCTTTATTTTTAGGGAGGTAAGGCCCAGGGGAGACGTCCCCGGTGACCTGGAGGGCCCATCTTTCTTCTTCTCAGCCAGACTTGTCCTATCAGCAGTACCAGTTTCCATCACTACCATCCTGGGCTTGCATCAGAGAGGGCTCTTGCTCCATGAGGTAATTGGTCCGAGGTATCATGGTATGTGTCATATTTGATCGTTATAACCTTCTTACATATGCATTAGTTTCCTTTCATTTCAGATGACTGCTTGGATCTTACACTAATCCACTGGACCATTGTTGGGGTGGTTGATGGGGCAACTTAGCAAGCCGGTATTCATGGGTTTTGGTTAGCCACCGAGGGGGGTTTGCAGAGCCATCGTCCGTTCCCACCATCTTATCACTTTTTCATCTTATACCCCGCTCATCCATCCCATTCCCCTAGTCTGGCCATTAGAATGACCTTCCAGGTACATCTTGTCTTGTGGGAAGAAGGGGCTAAAGGCCCAGGAGGTAAAAGCAGCTGGTAAAAGATAAAAGCCATAGGAAAAGAAAACCTAGAGATGCTTCGCCCAGGGGATCC
>JZKD02S1433063.1:0-11067 GCA_000966675.3 Picea glauca
CCTATTTGTTGATATCCACTCTTCAAGTATATCTTGGAAAAAAATCTTTCTCCACTCAAACAATCCATCAAATCATCCATCTTGGGTAATGGAGATCTATACGTAATGGTGATCTTATTTATGGCTCTAGAATCTGTGCACATTCTCCATCCTCCATCCTTCTTTGGACTCAACACAGTTGGTACTTTGCATGGGCTTAGGCTTTCCCTGACTAAAACTTTATCCAAAAACTCTTGGTCTTGATTTTTTTATTCCTCATTCTCTATAGGTGTCAACCTATAAGTTGTTTTGTTTGGTAAACTAGCTCCTGGAATAAGGTCAATATGATGGCTTATACTCCTTATGGGTGGAAATGAGTTAGGTAACTCATCCACTATTATGTTAGCAAATTTTTCTAACATTTCATGGATTTCTTTAGGGAGATCCTCCACATAAGTATTTGTAAGGATAACTATTGGCTTCCTCACTATAGAAAACTACATCTCCTGCTCCTTCTTGAATTCATTCAAGAGTTCTTCCCACTCATGAGAAGTATAATTGAACTAGATTCCCTATTTTTCTCTTTGTCCTCTATTGGAAACAACATATGTGTCCTACCATTATTTTCCAAGGTATAAGTATTATTCCTCCCATCATGAATAAATTTTTGGTCAAACTACCATGGCCTCCCCAATAAAATATGGTAGACATCCATAGGAATTATATCACATAATATTTCATCCCTATAACCTCCTATTTTAAATTAAGCTTGGCATTGTTGACTTACCATTACTTGATGTCGTTTCTGAAACCATGATACCTTGTTTGGATTTGGATGTGAAGTTGTCTTCATCTCTAGTTTCTCTACCATCTTTGTGGATACTATATTGTCAATGCTCCCATTGTTTATGATCACCTTGCACACTCTGTCTTTCGCCTTGTAAGAAGTTCTAAATAGACTCATTCACTGAACTGGTTCCTCTACCTCCTTCTCTGGTTTAAGAAGAACTTTCCTCATCATGAGGCTCTTTCCTCCTTTTGTTGCTTCTTCTTCCACATGCTTTTGTGCTTCATAAATGTGTGTTTCTCCTCCTCTAGTGTTTTTCTTCTTCTCGGGTAATTCCCAAGACATGTGCCCTGTCTTTCCATGGGCATAATATATAATTTCTCCTCCTCTGGATCTTCCTCTTCCTCTAGGAAAATATCTTATTCCTCCATGTTGTCATTCCTTATAATTTCCACCTTTCTTAGGGTGACTATGCTTCTTTCTAGATTCATGCTTTGGTTTCTGGAACTTCTCCTTATTGGTTCCCTTACCTCTTCTTGAATTTCCTCTTCTGTCTTGTTGGCTTTGTTTTCTAGCCAGTTTATCCTCATCTTTCAAGGCTTCTTGATAGGTATCCTCGACTTTACTAATAGACATCATGTTGATCTCCTCTTGTATTTCATACCTCAGTCCATTTATATACCTGGCTATTTTTTCATCTTCATTCTCTTTTTGTCCAGCCTTGATGTTCAATCTATAAAATTCCTCAGTGTACTCCTTCAATGATAAGATTTTTTGTCTCAGGTTCCACAGTATTCTAAATAGATTGATTTGATAATCCTTCGAGATAATTTTTTCTTTTAGTTTGGCTACCATCCTATACCAACTTTTGATTTTTTGCTTGCCCTTGCATCTGCATTCATCTTTTAGTTCATCCCACCATAGTGTTGTATGACCCTTCAGTCTTGTCACTACATGATTCACCATATTTTCTTCTTTTATATCCTCAGAATAGAAGTACTAGTCCATAACACGTACCCAATCCAACAATTCTTCAACTTCTAAATTTCATTCATACATTGGTACCTCTATTTTTTCTCTGGATCCTATTCTTGAAACAACTTTCAATAAGTGGTCTTTTGTAGCATCCTCAACTACATCTTCTTCGACCTCTATCTCTTCACTCTCAGCTTCACTGATATCTCCAATGCCTAGTTCTCTCCATTGTGTTGTTTCCATGGATTCCAATCTCATTCTAATTCGCCTCATTTATTCTTCCATTTTTGGATTCACTCTACATCTTCTGGGTGGTATGATTCCACTGCCTCACCTTCAGAATATATAAACATAATCAATTCTTGATACCACTAATGATATCAATTTATCTCCTTTCTCATTTGTCTTTTGTCTGTAAAAAAATTCAATAGCTCTGATACCACCTGATGCATCCCCCCTACTCTCCTTCAGGCTACGCGACCTCCCAATCAAGGATCCTTGATTTTGTGAGCCAAATCAACTCTATGAAACCTTGATGGTCTCACTCTATAATTGAACACAAGCTCTTTCGACCTTTTGGTGCAGTTTCTATGGCACCCGAAACTTCTCCCTTCACGCTACTGAACTATCATGTTTCAGGTGCTAGCCCCTTTTCCATTATCCCCTCCCTAGATGTGACCTTGGGCTATGACCTCACGTAAACATGTGATTGCAGGCACCGCTAAAAGTGGTTTAGGCTCAACCTCTTTTCTCCCCGCAATTCACCACCATTCACCACACGTCCTTTTCTCGATACAATGGTTTCAATTGCGGCCCACTCTCAAATTTCTAAATCTTGAGCACTTTTTGTCCCCGCAATTGAACGTGACCATTTATCTTGTGATCCCAGGTGGGGTCTCTTGATCAATGACTAAGATCTGCACCTTTCAAATCAACGGTCGTGATTTACTTCAAGATTTGGGTTTTGGAGTTTTCAACTCTCAAACCTTACTCCCTTTCGCAATGATAGATCTCCTGCCACGTGTCCTCCTCAATCAATAGCTCTAACCATTTCAAGATTTCAGACTTTGAAAATCTCAACTCTGAACTTTCACCTTCCCCCATTTTATTTTATATGAATCTTGCGATCCAACGTGTGTCTTCTGCAAATCGACGGTTGTGATCCCTTCGGGTCTTCGAACTTTGGAAAACTCAAATCTAAAATTCCACTTCCTCTAGAAGTGTGTGGATTCCTGCTGCGTGTCCTCTTGAATAGAAAGGCTGAGGTTTACTTAGGGTCTTACCCAGATTACATGAATTTCTTCCACACAGCCCTCTGAATTTGATGGCTCAGATTCACTTCAGACTTCATGTTTCAGGAATATCAACTCTTAGCTGAAACCCAAGTGCATTTATCCGAAGCTCACAATCCGTTGCCATGTGTCCCTCTGAGTCTGACCGTCTAGATTTACTTCAGGCTTTGGGTTTCAGGAGTTTCAACTCTCGAATGAAACTCTCAAAGTGATATTTTCAAAGCCACTAATCTTTTGACATGTATCTCCTGGTGATCAACGGTCATGATCTACTTCAACTATTTCACCTCCTCCTTGTCCATGAACTTCCAGAGTTGTGGATATTGCACCACCTGTCCTCCTTGATGATGGACAGTCCCAACATACTTCAGGAATTCGAGACTTTGACAACCCGCTCTCCTCTGTTATTCAAGAGACTTAAATTTCGCACACCTTATCCAGACCCAATGGTATAGAACGATCTCGCTCCCTCCTTGATGGTTCTTGATCAATAATTCATGAAGCCTTCATAGCTTCACCCTCCTTCAAATATTTATCCTCTCTATCTCTTCTAATCTTGATCCCCTTAAGTATTTTGATCTCTCCCACACTCCTTTCGTTCTTGGGATCTCAACAAACTCAGGTCGAAGGATTTCTTTGAAATAAATTCTTCCTGCACTCCTTGTGCTCCTCTGTTCTAGTTCTTCGAAACTTAGTTTCTCCTTGATGTTGTGCACTCCTTTCACTTGGTCTAATTTCTCATTGTTTCTTCTGAACTCTTCTGATTCAATTTAAGACTCTTTCGATGCACTCCTTGTGTACGATATGCACAACTTACATACGAGTTTCAAAAGAGAAACAATTGAAACTTATCCAGTTTCGTCACAAATTCATATGATCAATTTTAACAACCATACATAAACACAAAATGAACTAAATCACATATAGAATATATCCTTCATTCAATCACACATCATAATGAACATTGTCCAAGTAATTGGAATAATTATGTCTTCTCTATTCATCCATGTATTAAAGTTACATACTATTACAGTTATTCATTGTGTCTATATTCTACTCTACAACTCTTGCTTACTCTCTCTGATATCCTATCTAACCGATCTGATACAATACAAAAACAACAAATCTATCTAAGGAGTGGCTCCCTGAGCTCTTCTCTGTCCTGTTTGTAACCTATCCTATCAGGTTCTCGTGAGTACCTACTTTGTCCTATTACAATAACTATCAGTTATTACCCGATAAGGGCTCCCACTCCCTATCTGCAACTCTTTACAGTCGTATAAGACTTTTACAAACAAGATATATTAAAAAATGTTGTTTCCAAAATATATCAACAACTCATTTTCATTCTGTTTAAATGTTGATTTGAAATTCTGACATGTTGAGATGTCGTATCCCTACCTCCATGCTTGCGTCTTTGACTTTAAAGGAGATGCTCCTGCATCATTCTATGACATCAACTCAACTTGGTAATTCAATAATCAAAATCTCCTTAAGTATTATTTGGGTACATAAAACATCCTTAAGTATCGTAATGGGTGTTATGAGATCCTTAAGTATTATACAGGTTCGGTGGAAGAAATTTGTGATGGGTGTATTGGAAGTTCCATGCCAAATTTCAAGATATTTTTGACATCGATTCTATAGAAGGGAATGACGAATGATGACAATGAGAGGTACATCATGATGAACATTGATGAAAATGTGGACGATCTCAAAGATTATGTTGGGACATCATACATCCTTGAGTCTTGAAACCCTCCCATACCATCAAGGCATTTGTCTAGTCTAACCATGTCTAATTTTGATGCATACAAGCACATATTGAAGAAATTTTAACGTTGGCCCCATTCACTACTCACTATGCAGGGTCAGTGCATGACATTTTTGGTGGGTGAATTGAATCTTCTTTGACATCAACTTGATTGGTAATTCAATAATCAAACCCCACTTAAGTATTATGTGGGGACATCAATCATACTCAAGTATCAATATGGGTGTTATGATATCCTTAAGTATTATTCAGGTTCGGTGGAAGAAATTTGTGATGAGTGTATTGGAAGTTCTATGTCAAACTTAAATATAGTTCTGACATTGATTCTATAGAAGGGAATGATGAATGATGACAATGAGAGGTGCAACATCATGAACATTGATGCAAATGTGGACCAACTCAAATATTATGTGGGGACATAATACATCCTTGAGTCTTGAAACCCTCCCATACTGTCAAGGCATGTTTCTGGTCTAACCATGTTAAATATCGATGCATATAGGCACATATTGAAGAGATTCTAACATTGGCCCCATTCACTTCTCACTATGCGGGATCGGTGCATGATGTTTGTGGTGGGTAAATTGAAGATTTTGCCACATCAACTCGACTTGATAATTCGATAATAAAACCCTCCTTAAGTATTATGCAGGGACATCAAACATCCTTAAGTATCGTGATGGCTGTTATAATATCTTTAATTATTATGCGGGTTCGGTGAAATAAATTACTGATGGTTGTATTGGAAGTTCCATGTCAAATTTCAATATAGTTTCGACATCAATTCTATAAAAAGGAATGGTGAATGGTGACAATGAGAGGTGCATCATGATGAACATTGATGCAAATTTGGATGATCTCAAATATTGTGCGGGGAAATCATGCATCCTTGACTCTTGAAACCCTCCCATACATTCAAGGCATGTGTCTAGTCTAACCATGTCAAATTTTGATGCATGCAGGCACATATTGAAGAAATTTCAATGTTGGCCCCATTCACTNATAGGTATCCTCGACTTTACTAATAGACATCATGTTGATCTCCTCTTGTATTTCATACCTCAGTCCATTTATATACCTGGCTATTTTTTCATCTTCATTCTCTTTTTGTCCAGCCTTGATGTTCAATCTATAAAATTCCTCAGTGTACTCCTTCAATGATAAGATTTTTTGTCTCAGGTTCCACAGTATTCTAAATAGATTGATTTGATAATCCTTCGAGATAATTTTTTCTTTTAGTTTGGCTACCATCCTATACCAACTTTTGATTTTTTGCTTGCCCTTGCATCTGCATTCATCTTTTAGTTCATCCCACCATAGTGTTGTATGACCCT
Source organism: Picea glauca (assembly GCA_000966675.3). Taxonomy (NCBI): domain Eukaryota; kingdom Viridiplantae; phylum Streptophyta; class Pinopsida; order Pinales; family Pinaceae; genus Picea; species Picea glauca. Next base: position 6,142 of record JZKD02S1433063.1, read on the forward strand.
TCAGTCTTGTCACTACATGATTCACCATATTTTCTTCTTTTATATCCTCAGAATAGAAGTACTAGTCCATAACACGTACCCAATCCAACAATTCTTCAACTTCTAAATTTCATTCATACATTGGTACCTCTATTTTTTCTCTGGATCCTATTCTTGAAACAACTTTCAATAAGTGGTCTTTTGTAGCATCCTCAACTACATCTTCTTCGACCTCTATCTCTTCACTCTCAGCTTCACTGATATCTCCAATGCCTAGTTCTCTCCATTGTGTTGTTTCCATGGATTCCAATCTCATTCTAATTCGCCTCATTTATTCTTCCATTTTTGGATTCACTCTACATCTTCTGGGTGGTATGATTCCACTGCCTCACCTTCAGAATATATAAACATAATCAATTCTTGATACCACTAATGATATCAATTTATCTCCTTTCTCATTTGTCTTTTGTCTGTAAAAAAATTCAATAGCTCTGATACCACCTGATGCATCCCCCCTACTCTCCTTCAGGCTACGCGACCTCCCAATCAAGGATCCTTGATTTTGTGAGCCAAATCAACTCTATGAAACCTTGATGGTCTCACTCTATAATTGAACACAAGCTCTTTCGACCTTTTGGTGCAGTTTCTATGGCACCCGAAACTTCTCCCTTCACGCTACTGAACTATCATGTTTCAGGTGCTAGCCCCTTTTCCATTATCCCCTCCCTAGATGTGACCTTGGGCTATGACCTCACGTAAACATGTGATTGCAGGCATCGCTAAAAGTGGTTTAGGCTCAACCTCTTTTCTCCCCGCAATTCACCACCATTCACCACACATCCTTTTCTTGATACAGTGGTTTCAATTGCGGCCCACTCTCAAATTTCTAAATCTTGAGCACTTTTTGTCCCCGCAATTGAACGTGACCATTTATCTTGTGATCCCAGGTGGGGTCTCTTGATCAATGACTCAGATCTGCACCTTTCAAATCAACGATCGTGATTTACTTCGAGATTTGGGTTTTGGAGTTTTCAACTCTCAAACCTTACTCCCTTTCGCAATGATAGATCTCCTGCCACGTGTCCTCCTCAATCAATGGCTCTAACCATTTCAAGATTTCAGACTTTGAAAATCTCAACTCTGAACTTTCACCTTCCCCCATTTTCTTTTATATGAATCTTGCGATCCAACGTGTGTCTTCTGCAAATCGACGGTTGTGATCCCTTCGGGTCTTCGAACTTTGGAAAACTCAAATATCAAATTCCACTTCGTCTAGAAGTGTGTGGATTCCTGTTGCGTGTCCTCTTGAATAGAAAGGCTGAGGTTTACTTAGGGTCTTTACCCAGATTCCATGAATTTCTTCCACACAGCCCTCTGAATTTGATGGCTCAGATTCACTTCAGACTTCATGTTTCAGGAATATCAACTCTTAGCTGAAACCCAAGTGCATTTATCCGAATCTCACAATCCGTCGCCATGTGTCCCTCTGGATCTGACCGTCTAGATTTACTTCGGGCTTCGGGTTTCAGGAGTTTCAACTCTCGAATGAAACTCTCAAAGTGATATTTTCAAAGCCACTAATCTTTTGACATGTATCTCCTGGCGATCAACGGTCAGGATCTACTTCAGCTATTTCACCTCCTCCTTGTCCATGAACTTCCGGAGTTGTGGGTATTGCACCACCTATCCTCCTTGATGATGGACAGTCCCAACATACTTCAGGACTTCGGGACTTTGACAGCCCGCTCTCCTCTGTTATTCAAGAGACTTAAATTTCGCACACCTTATCCAGACCCAATGGTATAGAACGATCTCGCTCCCTCCTTGATGGTTCTTGATCAATAATTCATGAAGCCTTCATAGCTTCACCCTCCTTCAAATATTTATCCTCTCTATCTCTTCTAATCTTGATCCCCTTAAGTATTTTGATCTCTCCCACACTCCTTTCGTTCTTGGGATCTCAACAAACTCAGGTCGAAGGATTTCTTTGAAATAAATTCTTCCTGCACTCCTTGTGCTCCTCTGTTCTAGTTCTTCGAAACTTAGTTTCTCCTTGATGTTGTGCACTCCTTTCACTTGGTCTAATTTCTCATTGTTTCTTCTGAACTCTTCTGATTCAATTTAAGACTCTTTCGATGCACTCCTTGTGTACGATATGCACAACTTACATACGAGTTTCAAAAGAGAAACAATTGAAACTTATCCAGTTTCGTCACAAATTCATATGATCAATTTTAACAACCATACATAAACACAAAATGAACTAAATCACATATAGAATATATCCTTCATTCAATCACACATCATAATGAACATTGTCCAAGTAATTGGAATAATTATGTCTTCTCTATTCATCCATGTATTAAAGTTACATACTATTACAGTTATTCATTGTGTCTATATTCTACTCTACAACTCTTGCTTACTCTCTCTGATATCCTATCTAACCGATCTGATACAATACAAAAACAACAAATCTATCTAAGGAGTGGCTCCCTGAGCTCTTCTCTGTCCTGTTTGTAACCTATCCTATCAGGTTCTCGTGAGTACCTACTTTGTCCTATTACAATAACTATCAGTTATTACCCGATAAGGGCTCCCACTCCCTATCTGCAACTCTTTACAGTCGTATAAGACTTTTACAAACAAGATATATTAAAAAATGTTGTTTCCAAAATATATCAACAACTCATTTTCATTCTGTTTAAATGTTGATTTGAAATTCTGACATGTTGAGATGTCGTATCCCTACCTCCATGCTTGCGTCTTTGACTTTAAAGGAGATGCTCCTGCATCATTCTATGACATCAACTCAACTTGGTAATTCAATAATCAAAATCTCCTTAAGTATTATTTGGGTACATAAAACATCCTTAAGTATCGTAATGGGTGTTATGAGATCCTTAAGTATTATACAGGTTCGGTGGAAGAAATTTGTGATGGGTGTATTGGAAGTTCCATGCCAAATTTCAAGATATTTTTGACATCGATTCTATAGAAGGGAATGACGAATGATGACAATGAGAGGTACATCATGATGAACATTGATGAAAATGTGGACGATCTCAAAGATTATGTTGGGACATCATACATCCTTGAGTCTTGAAACCCTCCCATACCATCAAGGCATTTGTCTAGTCTAACCATGTCTAATTTTGATGCATACAAGCACATATTGAAGAAATTTTAACGTTGGCCCCATTCACTACTCACTATGCAGGGTCAGTGCATGACATTTTTGGTGGGTGAATTGAATCTTCTTTGACATCAACTTGATTGGTAATTCAATAATCAAACCCCACTTAAGTATTATGTGGGGACATCAATCATACTCAAGTATCAATATGGGTGTTATGATATCCTTAAGTATTATTCAGGTTCGGTGGAAGAAATTTGTGATGAGTGTATTGGAAGTTCTATGTCAAACTTAAATATAGTTCTGACATTGATTCTATAGAAGGGAATGATGAATGATGACAATGAGAGGTGCAACATCATGAACATTGATGCAAATGTGGACCAACTCAAATATTATGTGGGGACATAATACATCCTTGAGTCTTGAAACCCTCCCATACTGTCAAGGCATGTTTCTGGTCTAACCATGTTAAATATCGATGCATATAGGCACATATTGAAGAGATTCTAACATTGGCCCCATTCACTTCTCACTATGCGGGATCGGTGCATGATGTTTGTGGTGGGTAAATTGAAGATTTTGCCACATCAACTCGACTTGATAATTCGATAATAAAACCCTCCTTAAGTATTATGCAGGGACATCAAACATCCTTAAGTATCGTGATGGCTGTTATAATATCTTTAATTATTATGCGGGTTCGGTGAAATAAATTACTGATGGTTGTATTGGAAGTTCCATGTCAAATTTCAATATAGTTTCGACATCAATTCTATAAAAAGGAATGGTGAATGGTGACAATGAGAGGTGCATCATGATGAACATTGATGCAAATTTGGATGATCTCAAATATTGTGCGGGGAAATCATGCATCCTTGACTCTTGAAACCCTCCCATACATTCAAGGCATGTGTCTAGTCTAACCATGTCAAATTTTGATGCATGCAGGCACATATTGAAGAAATTTCAATGTTGGCCCCATTCACTTCTCATTATGCGAGGTCGGTGCATGACATTTTTGGTGGGTGAATTGAAGCTTTTGGGACATCAACTCGACTTGGTAATTCAATAATCAAACCCTATTTAAGTATTATGCGGGGACATAAAACATCCTTAAGTATCATGATGGGTGTTATGAGATCCTTAAGTATTATGCGGGTTCGGTGGAAGAAATTTCTGATGGGTGTATTGGAAGTTCCATGTCAAATTTCAAGATAATTCCGACATCAATTCTATAGAAGGGAATGATGAATAATGACAATGAGAGGTGCATCATGATAAACATTGATGCAAATGTGGACGATCTCAAAAATTGTGTGGGGACATCATACATCCTTGAGTCTTTAAACCCTCCCATACCTTCAAGGCACTTTTCTAGTCTAACCATGTCAAATTTCGATGCATACAGGCACATATTGATGAAATTTCAACGTTGGACCCATTCACTACTCACTATGCGGGGTTGGTGCATGACATTTGTGGTGGGTGAATTGAAACTTCTGCGACATCAACTCTACTTGGTAATTCAATAATCAAACCCTCCTTAACTATTATGCAGGGAAATCAAACATCCTTAAGTATCATGATGGGTGTTATGAGATCCTTAAGTATTTTGTGGGTTTGGTGGAAGAAATTTGTGATGGGTGTATTGGAAGTTCCATGTCAACTTTCAACATAGTTTTAGACATCGATTCTATAGAAGGGAATGACAAATGATAACAATGAGAGGTGCAACATGATGAACATTGAGGAAAATGTGGATGATCTAAATTATTATGTGGGGACATCATACATCCTTGAGTCTTGAA
>JZKD02S1433074.1:0-11067 GCA_000966675.3 Picea glauca
TACTCGCCCTTAAAGTTTGAGCCCTGTTTGTGTCTGCGCGTGGTCACATGGGCCACATGACCTCGCCCTTGACGGTTAGGGGCTAGGTGCGCCCGTAACCGTCCTACAGTTTGCACGGTTTGCGCGGTTGCATCCGGTGCTAAGTTTTAATGCTTAAATATGCGTGTGGGCTAGGTTGAGCCAACAAGGGTGCAATTTGTAGATGCAGAGACAACAAGTTTGAACGGGGACTTCCAGAAAGCCTATCTTCTTCATTTTTTAGCCAAACGAGGTGTCGAAAAAGCCCAACTAGAGGTTTTTGGACATTCTGGAGCCATTGGAGCCATCTATTTTTCATTTTGAGCATTGTAAAGCACATTTTTGAGCACTTTGAGAAAATAATACAAATGATCCATTGGAAGTTGGACCAAGAGATATAGCCCAAGAGAGGGGTGAACTCCTTTATCATTTGTTGTGTTATGTGTTTTATGTTCATTGTTTATTGTTGTTGTTTATATGCATCTTGAATGAGTAATTTCCATAATAGTTGTGTTGCAAATTGATCTATTTGCATTTTAACACATAAAATTAAACTTGCAAATATTTTCAAGAATACAAGTCTTCTTCATTTTTAGATCATTAAAACATATGGGGCTTCAACAAAGAGACTATGCATCATCATATATTACATCACATGATCAACAAATCTGCCATCAAATGTCCATGAAAACAAGCAAGTACAACAACTCTCTAAGGCTCTTAATGATTAAAATCACTAGCGTAGTGAAGAAATTCACTGAGATTACCCTGGTGCAAAGTGAGGGGTAATAGGACAAATTTCCCCAATAATTAAAGTACAAATTGCATGAATTCACTATGGTTAACTACTTCATAAATATGTTAGATTGTTTTTCCTTAAATCTTATAGAATTTATTTTTGTTCCAAAAATTAGAAGGTACATCCACCATAAAATTAGCATTTCCAAATGATAATGTATTTTTAAATTTATCTAGTTAATATGGGAGGGGCTTCATAAATGACTTCTTTCAATGCAAATTAGGTGCATGTTATTATATATGGGTGATAGTTGCTAAAATGTTTCTTCCCTACCCATCTGGAGCAAGAGGGAAGGGAAGTTGGCTCATACTCTCAATGTTAGGATATTTAGACACTTAGGGGTTAGTTAAGATCTACTTGGTCTAATGTATCGTTAAGTAAAAGTGTGTTTATTTAGTATGCACTTGTAGTTAGGAAATTTGACAGTGATGATGTGTTCTCGACATAGAGTGATCCTACATATCATATTCTCCTCGATCTTAATGACTACATTGATTTGTGGATTAACACCTGATTGGTCCATGATCTCTATTTAAAGAGCATGGAGGGTCATTTTTCGATAATAAATTGTGAGAAACTCTCTTGTAAAATCTCTCTATAATCTTTTTCTTTTGCATTAATAAATTGATCCAAGTGGTTGTGTTGGTTGGGGTCGTAGATGTTTCCCCATAGGGGTTTTACCACGTCAAAATATCAGTATGTTGGTCTTTGATCTAGTTGTGTGAGTGGTTATTGAAGGCGTTCTTCCTTTGTTGGGATACATGTGTTTTTTAGCATGGTATCAAAGCCTATTTGAAGACCTACTCCCATTGTAGACCGAGATCGTGAAGCTGAGTTGCCTCATCTTTAGTTTCTGCCATTTATGTACATTTTGGGGATGAGAGGACTATTCCATTGTGTCTAGAGCACTCATTTCAGTCTGGAATATTTCCGTTTCACTCGAAAAGAATTTCTTTTCCCAAGATACGGCCATTTCAGTTTGATCTGGAGGTATAAAGCTTAACTACACCCTTTTTAAATTTTTGTAGAATATTATTTCGGTTTTATTTCAGTTTTATATTTTTTGTTTCCAGGTTGTTGTTCTTTTGGATTTGCGTATGCACTTTGACCCGCTCCCTGTGTGATCTCGACAAATCAGAAACAAATCGGAAAAAGTGCATTTTCCAGGTAAGTTAACCAAGATCTAACCCTTGTTGTAATTGAGAAGCGAAAAAAAATTCTTCCTTGAAAAGAGTTTTTTATGATCATGCTCTCCATGGTTGTCTTTCACAACAACAACATTCCTCCTTCTAAACAATACAATATGTTTTACTAGCTCACTTGGTTAAAGATTGCCTTATTAAGTAAGAGGTCTTGAGTTCAATTCTATTTTTTGTTACATTTTTTTTGAAAAAAATCATGCATCCAATGTAAAGTGTATTTCACTTCAAGTATAAAAGTGAATCACTATAAGTAGCTTGAATATTTTATTTTAAAGTTACTTATTTTGCATGCAACTTTCTTTTATAAAGTAACTTCATTGTAAAAGTGATCCCCACTTCCTTTTATAAAAGTGGGTCACTTCATAAAGCAACGTATTTGTAAAAGTAAGGTTAATTGGAGGGGTATCACCACATGGACCAACTTTTATTTTGCACGTGGCTCTTTGGTTACCATTTATTTCTTTTTTTTAAAGGGCATAATTTTCACATCCGAAGTCCATTTTCAGTGCCTTTTTTTAAAACTGCCTAATTTTTCGAGATTTTTCCATCTAGATCATCAGTTTTAGTTTTTAAATCCATATTGTATGTATATTTAATATCGATTCTTCCAATGATATTTTTCTTACCAGCACCAACTACTTCCAATGGAAATATCATAGGGAGTATTCATTAAGAAGTAAAGGCATGTACTGGATTACCTTGGGAAAGGAAAAAGAACCCATTGATGATGAAAAGAAAGTCAAATGAACTAATAGGAATGACAAAGCATGTGGACTAATCAAAATGTCCATCTCTCTTGATTTAAGGTTACACCTTCAAGAAATTGATGACCCTGATGAAGCTTGGGAAAAGATTGAATCTGTGTTTGGTAAACACAATATTATTCGAGCACACCAGTTAGAAAATCAGATATTAACTTTAAGTCCAAATGATTTTTCTTGCATTGAAGACTGTCTATCTAAGTTTAAAACACTTAGAATTTTATGTGAAGAGTGTAACATAAAGCTGGAGGAAGAGCGTTGCATCTAGATATTATTCTTTCCAAGCTAGGTAGTGCCATGAGAGAGGCTATAGGGAAATCTTATCAAAAACCCACTCTTGAGTCCTTTTGTGATGTTTTGATTAGAGAGAAAGACAATCTTGTAAAACTTGGAGTGATTATCACTACAGGTACCTCCAACAAAGCCTTAGTATCCCAGTAGAAAGATAAACCCAAGAATCCAAAGAAGCAACATCATCGCCACAACAACAAGAAAAACAAGGGCCACACACCCACTTAGACAGCTTCAGCTCCTAATGGTGACAAAGGAGAAAAATCTAAAAATAAGAAGACTGAAAGACATTGCAACTTTTTTTGGAAAGATGGTCGTGATGAGTCCAAATGTTTCAAGAAGATGGTAACTTTAGAAGCAATGATGAAGAAGCACAACATCAGTATTGATTCAACTTCTTCTTCTTCTCATGGACATGCACCTTATGCTTATGGTTTCTCCTTCAATGCAACTTCTACTTCTTCTTCTTATGAGTGGATTATTGATTCTGGAGCATCTTATCATATGGCTAAGGAGAAAGCCATATTTTATACTCTTAATGAATGTAACACTAAGAAAATATTTGTTGGTGATGATAGATCTCTTAGTTTTGTAGAATCTGAAACAGTTCATGTAGATAATGGTCATTTCAATGATGTATTATGTGTTCCAAGTATTTCATGTAACCTTCTATCAGTATATCAAATCACTCATTCAGGTGAAGGTAAAATCGTAGAGTTTTCACCTCACCAAGTTGTAATCAAGGATCTAAAAGATCATAAACATGTTCTTGCAACTGGAATTGTTGATGATATTACTAGGTTGTACAAATATGACAACTTTGGGTCATCATCTTTTCCATCAGTTTTTGTTTCTCATAGAGATGACTTGAGAAAAATTTGGCATGAGCGGTTTGGTCATCTAAAATATCGCTCATTGCAACAACTATGTAATCAACATATGGTGACTGGTATTCCTCTTGTTTCATGCAGAGATAGTGTTTGTGTCGGTTTTATTCTCATAAAACATCATCGGGAAAGTTTTGACAAACATGCCTCTTGGCATGCCTTGGGCCCTTTGCAACTTGTTCACAGTGACTTGTGTGGTCCACTCTCTTCTCCTTTTTCTGGGTGCAAGTATTTCTTAACTTTTGTTGATGACTTTTCCAGATGTACTTGGGTTTACTTCTTAAAACTTAAGAGAAAAAAATTTGACAAGTTTTTGGCCTACAAGGCCCTTGTAGAAAAGCAATATGGACATCAAATTCAAAGGTTAAGAACATATAATGGAGGTGAATATGTGAACAATAATTTTACAAGTTATTGCACTACATAGGGCATCCAGATGTAACAAATTGTTCCATATACACATCAACAAAATGGTGTTGTTGAGAGAAAGAATCGCACATTAAAAGAAATGGCTAATTGTATGATCCAAACTAAGGGATTAAGTCTAAAGTATTGGGCGGGAGCCATCAATTGTGCAAATTACATAGTAAATCGCACTTCCACAAAGGCTCTTAAAAATATAACACAGGAAGAAGCATGGAATAAAATTAAACCAGATGTAAGTCACTTCTGTGTATTTGGCATTATAGCATGGGATGACATTCCTGATGAGAAAAGGAAAGCATTGCAGCCTAAAAGTGAGAAGTGTATATTTGTTGGTTATTTTGAAGATGTCAAATGTTACAAACTTCTTCAACCACATTGTAATGAAATTATTATTAGAAGAGATGTTAAATTTGATGAAAAACTCTTGGCCTGCGAGCCTAATTCGACAATTGTGCCTTCTTCGGCCTACAATCCATATTCGACGTTTGTGTCTTCTTTTGTTTCTATTCTAGTTTATTCTTCATATGATAACAGTGATGATGAAAATCCACCTTCACCTGCTCACCTTCCTCTAGATAAGTCCATTGAACCTGAACCAACACCAACACTTCTTCCTAGATGGGTTTGTTCAACAAGAGAAGTAGTTGGTGATCTTGTCGGTGATCCTTCAAATCAATGTTGGACACGATCACAGTTCCAATGAGCCTATTCTCTTTTGGATCAAGTTTCAAAGATTCATGATCCAGAGACATTTGCAGAAGCTTCAAGTCATCCAGATTGCGATACAAAAATGAATCAAGACTATCATTCTTTAATGGAAAATGATACTTGGTATCGTGTATCATTTTTTAATGGAAAACGATACTTGGTATCGTGTACCTCTTCCAAAAGGAAGAAAACTTGTCAGATGTAAATGGGTCTACAGAACTAAGTATGAATCAGATGGAAGTGTTGAAAGGCACAAGGCTCAATTAGTTGCCAAAGGATTTTCCCAAGTTGAAGGAATTGAATATAATGAAACATTTTCCCCTGTAGCCAAAATGAATTCCATCGGTGTTATTCTCTCCCTTGTTGCCTCACATAAATGGGAGGTCCATCAAATGGATGTTAAATCTACCTTCTTTCATGGGGATTGCAAGAAAAAATCTACATGGAACAACCTCCTGGCTATTTCCATAATTACTCTAGCCTTGTTTGTCACCTTAAGAAATCTATTTATGGTCTTAAGCAAGCTCCCCGAGCTTGGTATGCCAAAATGGAAAACTTTCTTATTGACACTAGATTTTCTAGATTCCATTATTATCCTAATGTATATACCAAGAAAGTAGGAATCCATCTCATAATCTATGTCCTTTATGTTGATGACCTTATCCTTACTAGTAGTAACTCAAAACTTTTAAACCATGTGAAAACCAGCCTTAAGAAGAAATTCAAAATGACANAAACGCAAGAGAAAAACTAGTAAATGACTAGCTAAACTCAAGATGAAAAACCAATACTCTTAGCATAGAAGATAAGGTTGTTGTAAACACTTGTATGCAGAAAATTATATCAGCCTTATGGATGTAACATTCAATGTATTACAGAAAGAAAATCATCCACTAAAATCTCCTCATACTTTGTCAAAAAGTGCACTAGATCAAGGAGAGTAAGTGTGCAAACTTTGAGCAAAAAACAATGGTTGATAACAGAGTTATTAAAGCAAGTAAGTTAGGGTTTTTGCAGCCCTAATGGATGAAGATGAAATTTTGTAATAGAATCAATAACTATCCCCTATATGGGGATGCCCTGGTGGTTGTGAGGTGCCCAAGGCACAAGGAAAACAATCCACTTTGCAAGAAGTAAATATAACCAAAAATCATGTTTCCCAGTGCAATATTTTATTTCTCCAATGCAACAAATTAATGACTAGTGCCTTTACTATTGGGTTAATGGAGTCACAAGGAGATTATATAAGCTACCTCCTTGGGGGTGTAAGCCCTTTTACTCCCCAAGGCAAGTTTCTCTAAGCTAGGGTTTAAGCTAAGAGGGTGTATGCCCTTATACATCTCTTAGCAAACCCTTAATCAATGAGATGAAGCAAACAAAATGATGAAGGCTATGGTGGGGGCGTATTCCCTTATACTTCCCACATAGATCCTATCATAACAAAACTTGACTTTAATAAAATGATAGCAATACAATAAAAACCATACCAAGATCAAGAGAAATGCTAAGACAATTCACCACAAGAGTTAGAAAGTATCATCCAAAGCTAGCGCTAGGCCTTCCTCCATAAACCATTCATAAAATAGCCATAAAACAAGTGCATAAGAGATAAAAGAGCCAAGGGGGCCGAAAATTTTAGACCAAGTCTCTCACAAGAGGGAGAGTTATGTTTAAAATGAGATCTTATTATCTCTATTTATACAAAATTTAGCTAACACAACTTGTCCACAAATTAAGGAGTAAAACACAAGATTAGCGGTCAACATCCCTAATCTTGCCCCCTTAACAAAAAAATATTAAACAATTCACTTAAAATTTCATATTTTGCGCAAATTAAACCCTAATTTAGGAGGATGTCAGCCCTTTAGGGGGCGTTTTGCCACTTTGAGGAAGTTGTTGGTGTTGGAGAAGCGTGAATGGGCCCCCAAAGGCCATGTGTCAAGCATCTAGGAACTCATACCTGGTGAAGACCCTTCTCCTCCTCAAACGTCAATGTGTAAATGAGTGGCACCTCACCACCAATCCCTTACCCCCTAGGTGACATCATGTCTCTAGAAGTGATGTTTTGCCTCTCCTAGGAAAAATGTTTGGCATGTGGGGGTTAGGCTATGTTGTCCAATTCATCTTTGAGGCCTTCCAATTTTGATATCTCTCATCCGGAATGTGACCCTCTGGCATCCAACCTGTGGGCTTGAAGCCCCATGGAAGCCCAAGCTAGGCTTGTTCTCCCAAAATTTTCCACCAGCTAGGTCCTGCAAAGACAAATGAACACACCCTCCAAGGATCTCAATTCATAACATCATGATAATTTAATCGAATCAATAAATACGTCATCCAAGCACGTGCATCAAAGATCACCATATCAAATTATTAACATCTCAAAGACACTATGTGACTTGTCAAGCTTAAGTATGGGAGGGTTGACAAGGTGTCATATTGGGTAGATCTTTCCCTAGGTCAAGGAGAGATTCCAAGAGGTCCCTCTCCAATCCATGTAAAGTGTATGAGGTTAATGGGGTCAAGACTCAATGGGCATAGGGATAATGACATACTAGGGGTCATAGTGTCTCATTCATGGGTGCCTTTGTAGAGGGTGTGTGGTACCTTTGTCCACAATACACTTTTCCAAGCCCATCGTTTTCCTTTTATCGTTCTTTCTTTATATTTTCTTTCATAATAGAATAACAAGTGATTGAAGGTCACTGCCCTAGCATGGTGACCAAGTGGTGGCAATCTCACCCACAAATACCTAATGGAAATGAGAAGGTTGGCTTATGATGAGACCCCCTTTCTCTCGACCATGCAACTGAGAGTCACTGTCTTGGTTTGGTGACCAGATGATGACAATTTCATACCACTAGATATCCATGGACATAGGTTGGATCGTTATGAGACCTCTTATCCTTCAACTAACCTTTTAATCATTTTTTATTATATTTATGGTCCCCTTTTAGTCAAAGAAAAGTGTTTCATTGATTTCTTGGGTGATCCCTAGGCGAAGCATCTGGAAGGCTTATATAAGAATTTTATCTTTTACCCAACACCAACCCCTATGGGCCTTTAGCCCCTTCTTCCTATAGAATGAGGGACAACCCCTTCTTGGGTCAATACACCCTAAAATACCAAGAGATAAGGAAATGGAGGGGAATAATGATGAAAGTGGTAAGTATGGTCAGGAATGGTACAATGGCTCATTAAGGGATTTCCCATTAGAAAACCCCTTCCCAAACAAGACCACTTACTAGGGCACAATGTCAACCACCAAGGTGAAGCGGGGAAAAAGGCATAATGTCCAAGCACATATCATGAAATATAGAGAAATCTAATATACAACATAATCAAATGGCTTAGATATTGAAATGATGTTAACCATAATGTTGACTTGTACCTCATGGAGCAAGGCCCACTGCCTTCCAGAAATCAACTAGTGTGGTGGATGCCATCTGTAAACATGTGACCATCTGCGGTGGAGAGTGGGTTTTCCATCTATGCAAAGGGTATCATTGGTCATGTAATCTCTCGACACTCCATATATGCAACATGAGGTCCTCGAGACATCATCTCCTTAGTTATCCACAAAATGGGGATAACAACTGGCTCCTACTTGGGGACATGTGCTTGTTGTAGAGTGCATGAGAACCGCAACATCTCCTGGTAGACTTGTGCCTGCAAGGAAACATCAAACTGTCAACTGCAGGATGGCCTACTCATCCTTGTTCTTATATGATCATAATCCAAACCAACTAAGCTAGAAAAATATAAAAAATTACATTTTTTCAATAAATTCTAAGCTAAGCATAAAATCAATATACAAGTAGAGTAGAATGAAAATGAAATGCATATAAACTAGTATGAGCAATCAAGATGAAAAATGTAGGGAATCAAAATGACTTACCTACTTACCTGGGGCACAGGCCCTGAAGAAATCATGTGCCTTGGATGTGAGGTAGAAAAGAGACCCATCTACTCGTAGTGGCATCTTTCTCCTGTTTAATGTTGTCAGATAGTACCTTTCTTTGTCAAACTTGTTCCTAATGATGTAAGTTCCAAGCCAAGAATTTTTGTCTTTATGTTCATATCTGGGCTTGCCCTTTCTTTTGTCCCACATGAGCACAATACTTCCTTCATTGAAATCGATGCAAGGTGTATTTTCATCGTATGGAGGCTCTGTGTGGATTGTATCTTCGATGAATTCTTTGTTTTTCTCATCTTACTTGTGTATAATATGAATATATTATGGCTCCTTCTTATGGTATTGTGCAGACTTCTTTTTATCTTCCCATGGGAGAAACATCTCTACTTCATCTTCCTTCTTGAAGGGTAACTCGAATGGATCATACTCAAAAAACTGTGGAGGTATATCATGGTAGTTTTCACTGACATAGTTGGAACCCTTAGATTCATCACATGTGTGTCTTTATTTTCCCTGTTATGCAAGATATCATATGTTTCATTACCCATCGGAATATATCCATGTGTGAGGCCCATACTAAGAAAACCTCCAAGGGTTGATGACCGGGTCCTTGACAAGAGAATCCCCTAGGCATCAAGGACATCGATCACCAATATATCCATGAGGACGTTGATATGTTGTAAATCTATCAGAAATACCTCAACGTATTCACATACTCCCAATACCTTAACTCTTATTGAATCAACACCACAGACATTTCCATAAGGTCGGGTTGTCTTCAAGCCAAGATGTTTCATTACCTTTAAAGGTATGACATTTGTTGAGGCCCATGAATCAAGCATGCAGTTGTTCAAGAGGAGGCCATTCATGCCTAATGAGAGATAGAATGGATGGTTCTTGTCCTTTGGTCGATAAAGATACATGGTGTTTAACATGACAGGAGGATCCTCCTTCTGATTTGGCACCTATAATATCCTCAAAATTTCCCTTTTTACGAAAGGGATCTTACACATCTATGTCACTAGGGTCGTCATATTCAATTTCCCAAACATGTTTGCAACATCTATATTCAGTTGAATGTCATCTGCAAGAGTTGTCTTAGGAAACAACTCACATATTGGTGGTGGAGGTGATGGAGCCACCTTTTCATCTGTTGGAAGAGGAGTATCGGGTTGTAATGGAGGGGTTGAAGCATTTTTTATTTTGTAGGTTAGAATTTCCCTCCTCCTTAGTTCCTTCTTCTAATCATATGTCAGATTATTTAAGGCTCGGATTCTCCCCTCTCTTTCTTCTATTCTTCTCGCTTCATTGATCTGCTCTTGAGTAACCTGTTCATCATTGAGATTGCAAATCATGAAGTTTATATCGTTAGGATAATCTTCGTCTTTTCAGGGAAATTCATCTTCCCTATGGGGTTCTTGGCATGGGAGATGCCAAGATTCTACATAAACTGTCCCAATAGGTTTCAAATTATCTGGGGCCTTTTCCTCTTGTTGAGGTCTTGGCTTCCAACCAGTGGCATCTCTCTGATGTCTAGAAAACTGAAGTTTGGGAGAAGATTGATTTCTTTCCATTGTAGTCATACGATTCATAAGTTGATTATGCACCTGAACAAACTGAGTTTTCATTTGGTCTATCTTTTGAGTCAGGAGAGCAATCGGATCAGGAACATTGTTTTTGGAAACCTTAGTCCTTGATTTTGTCTTGCTACGACGGTACTGAAAAGGTTCTACTTTTGCATCAAGGATATTTTCTTCAATGTCGATATTGAACTCTTTAGCCTCTACCAATGATGTGGGCCTTTTATCTTTAATAATGTATCGAAACTTCCTTTCAAAGGCATTCATGTAAAGGAGACGAATTGATGATGTTGTGGGACGATAATCTATTGGAATTTGATTATACAACCTGTCAAATCTTGAAATGAATTCCTTTATCTTTTCATTCTCCTTTTTCTTTATTTGATTGAACTGAGTTGCAAGTGTCCCACCATCTGCTTTTATTGACCATATGCTTTTAAATAAGGAGGAAAAGGTATCATAGGTCATGATCTGATTATCAG
>JZKD02S1433085.1:0-11067 GCA_000966675.3 Picea glauca
TTGAGTACTTATTCTGAGGTTTTTCTATGCTATATTGATATTTGGTTCTTAACATAGCAAGACTTCAAATGATTTTCTCATATACATCCCTTCCTTGAGGAAGATAGTTTTGATAAGGTATGTGAGATTTGAGGAGGATAAATATTTTAGGAAGTCACAAGGGATTGAGAGGGGTGAGAAGTTAGCACCTCAAATTTAGGTGATTCCAAAAAGACTTCAATGACATAGAGTTTAGGTCCACCAGCTTTGGTGATGACTAGTCCACAAGTTACAGGGCCAGAAATGTCAGGATCATAGGTTACTCATCCACAAGTTTCAAGATTGGGTGCTACAAATTCTACTCCATGTTCACAGTCTTCAGGTGATGGGGTTTATCAAGTGGAGTCCCATACACAAGACACTACTTCATATAGGAGGAAGCCTAAGTGGCTTCAGAACACTTTGAGGGAGGCACAGGGATCTGTGGGGAATCCCAAGTAGGCTGTGAGGGAGAGTAAACCTCTTGAGAGATTTTGTAGCTACATTACGATGGTGAGCAACATCAGGGAGTACGAGCCTTCCACTTTTGAGGAGGTTGCTGGTAGACAGGTTTGGAGAGATTCCATGATGGAAGAGTACAGTTCCATCATGAAGAATGATGTTTGGGAGATTGTTCCTAGACTTGAGGGGAAGTCAGTGGTGACTTCTAGGTGGCTCTACAAACTCAAGTATGTTGCAGATGGAAGCATTGAGAAGTACACAACTTGTTTTGTGGTTCGGGGGTTCTCACAGGTTGAGGGAGTTGACTCTAATGATACCTTCGCTTCGGTTGCTAGATATACCTCGATCAGGGAAGTGATCTCTATTGTAGCAAAAATGGGTTCGAAGACCCATCAGATGGATGTGAAGACCGAATTTCTGAATGGTATCATACACGAGGAGGTGTAAATTAAGAATCCATTGAGATTTGAGGTGCATGGGAGAGAGTCTCATTTGTGCAGAATGAAGAAGACATTGTATGGGCTGAAACAATCTCCTAGAGCTTGGCGTTATAGGATTGATGACTACTTGCATCAGTTTGTCTTTGAGAAGAATGAGGCATATCCCAACCTCTACTTCATTGTGGTTGGAGAGGATCCTCTCATACTCTTGGTATATGTTGATGATATTTTCATTACAGGGCTTAAAGACTCATTACTAGCTGTAAGGAGAGCCTTGTTTCAAAGTTTGAGATAACAAATATTGGATTGATGCATTATTTTTTGGGTTTGGAAGTTTGGCAGGAGCCTGAACACATATTTTTGGGATAGGGAACGTATGCTTGTGACATTATGAGGAGATTCCATATGGAGGATTGTAGGCCCATGACCAAACCCATGATTACTAAATGGAAGAAGATCCATGCTTCTGATTCAAAATTGGTTGATCCCACTTTATATCATCAGTTGATCGGTTCGTTGATGTATTTGGTTAAAACTAGACCAGATATTTGTTTTGTTGTCAACACTTAGTCAATTTATGGTGGAGACTAGGAGAGTTCATTGGGTGGCATCAAAACATGTGCTCATGTATCTTTGTGGTACAGTGGATTATGGCCTAGACTATTTGAGAAGAGATGGAGTTCAATTGGTGGGCTATACAAAATATGATTGGGTAGGATGTGTTAGTGATAGGAATAATACTTCTAGATGTTGTTTTGGATTGGGATCAACAATGGTGTCTTGGTTCAGTCGGACATAAATGTCAGTGGCTTTGAGTTTTGTAGAGGATGAATATATGGATTCGATTTAGGCTAGTTGTGAGGCCCTTTGGCTTCACAAGTTGCTGGTGAGATCATTTGGTGTGCAGTTGAGACCCACTATGATTTACTGTGACAATCAAAGTTGTATCAAACTCTCTGAGAATCCAGTTTTTCACGACAGGTCTAAGCACATTGAGATTCAATATCAATTCATATGGGATTATGTTTAGAGAGGAGCAGTTGAGGTACAATACATATCTATAGATGAGTAGATTGCGGACATACTCAATAAATCTTTGGGAAAAGACAAGTTTTTATTCTTCATGGGACAAGCTTGGAGTGGTGAGTAACACCTTCTTCGGTAAGAGGGAGTGTTAAAAATAATTAAAAATTATCTAGGAAAGTGTTTCTCATCACCTAGGCACCTAAGGGGTGGGAAAATTCCTAACGTGGACCCTATTCATTTAATTTATTTGATGTAAATTAAAAGGTTACTTTTTTAAGTTAGGGAAAGTGGGTGAGTAAAGTGATTTAATCTCCACCACTCATCTCATCTAATCTCAGCCATTGGATGAGATGAACTTTCACCTTCTCCTCATTGAGTCGATTAGGGTAAGGAGGGAACACCCTTTGAGGGTTGTTGTTGCATTTTTTTGAGAGATCTGGAAAGAGAGAAGTCGATAAGACAAAGAGAGGCACATTTGTTGCTAAGGGCACACACACCGAGGAAATATTGGGCACACAAATCGAGGAGAGAAGTAAAACAGTTCAGAGAGGTCGTACTGTAAATATTTTAAGAATACCATACAATTGAATATTGGCACATATTTTGAGGTGAATGTACATAACATTTATTGGTCCATACTATACATATTTATGAAGGTCGTACTACTATTTTCTTGCACAAAAATCGGGGAGTGATTGTTGTGCAGTTTTATGGAATGTTGGCATGCTTTTCTAGGTGATCGTACAATCATTCATTTCACAGAATTTAGGTTGCTGGTTTTGGCACAAATTTTTAGGGTATCCGTAGAGAAAGAAGGGCACAAAAATCGAGGATTTGACCTATGCACAGGAAATTTGAGCACTAATTTTGAGGATTTTGGTTTAGATTTGGAAGTGGAAACTTGGCACAGTTTTCGAGATAAGTATGTATTTAATTTATAAAATTAATGACTTTTGTAAAAGAAATTTTTTCTAAGCTCTGAAATAATAAAAATCCCTCTCTCATTGGTTTTCCCCTTGTGGGTTTTTCTAGGGTCAAGTTTGACGAAAAATCTCTGTGCATTTTATTTTCTGAATATGGTGTTGATGATATAAATTTATTTATGCATTAAATGATGTTCAAAATCCTCATGTTTCAGTTCTGAAATATTGTTTATATGTTGAGTATTTATCGTTGTCATAAAACTGGGTTTTGGGCATTAAACATTGAGAAAAATCAGCGAGACTTGAAATTGGGTGGGGTTTGAAAATTTACACTTAATGCGTATTGGGAAAAGTAAAGTAATGGCGGGGATGGGTGTGAAAGAAGTTCAATATGAAATTTGCATGAACCTGCCAAACTGCAAACCTGCGGTTGGAGAAATGATCCAAAGAAACTAAGTATAGAAGGGCGCTCGATCAGACTCGCGAGTAGAAAAAAAATGGAACATTTGGGAATCCGATATTTGCGAAAAAAATAAAAGTTAAGTAATGGTTGAAGTGTAGAACATGGAATTTTAAGTGCAATGTGAAGGGTGCAGAAAAGGGAGGGAAAATGTTTGATCCCACATACCCGCGAATTGGAGAAAAATCTAAGTGTCGAGGCAGACTTATGCATAAGTAAGTGAATGGAAATGTAAGTGCGATAGTCCGTGAACCCGAAGGTCCACGAACTAAAATATGGATAAGTATAGTAACCAAGAAAGGGAAAAATAAGGGATAAAAGGAAATGGGAAAAATGAAAGTATATAAGGGGGAAAATAAAGGGCATAAAGAAGTGGGAAAATAGAATGAGAGAGGGGAAAAACTGAGAGCATGAAAAGGTCTCAACAACTTGCTCCAAATGTGGGATGATAACCCCTTGTGGGTTGTCAAGAATCCAAAATCTTCATGACCAAATGTTTCTGTCCTTTGGGAAATGGAGTCGAATAGTAAGGATGTACAAAATAAATTGAAAACTATGTACAAGGAGAAGAGAAATTTCAGGAGAAATGTTTTTCAAATGTTTCCCATTAACAAACAACATTAACATTTTCCCCTTCATGTCTTTGAGCATATATGAATTTTCAATGATGTATGGTCCAATCCATAGTGCTTCAAAATTTGTGTGTATCGATGGTTTCTCCTTAGATTTTCTCCAGAGTAAGACCAATTCACCTTTTTGAAAATTCTTTATCGTTTCTCTCTGATCAAAATATTTTTTTATACTTTGTTATCTTTGAGAAGTTATATACAAAGCTTCACTTCGTTCTTCTTCCAATTTTAATAGTTTATTTAATCTCTTTTTCATAGGAGTACTATCTTCTGCATCCTCTGTATTAACTGCATAGGTCAAGGCATTTAATTCGAGGCTGATTGGAATTTTTTCTTCTTTCCCATAAACCAAAATATACAGAGACATCCCAGTACTATATTTTCGAGTCATTCTACTCGCCTATAGAGCATCCGTCAATTTCAAATGCCAATTCTTTTTATTCTTATCAATAATTTTCTTTAATATATGAATTAGTGTCTTATTGGTGGATTCTGCAAGACCATTCCCTTATGGATAATAATTTGATGATTTTCCCATGATGATGCCATATTCTCCACAAAATTCTGTAAATTTTGACCCAATGATAATTGAACCATTATCAGTAAGGAACTTTTTTGGAACAACAAATATTGACAATATGTTATCTTTTAAAAACTTAATCAATTCTTGAGAATCAACCCTTTTTAATTCTACTTCTTCTGACCACTTTGTAAAATAATCTGTAGTAGTGAGGATGTATATGTTCCCTTTACTTGAATTTGGATTTATTGGTCCAATGACATCTAGTCCCCATTGGGAAAATGGTTGTTCTACAGATATGGCTTGTAATGACATTGCAGATATTTTCATTTTGTTTGAATATTGTTGACAAGAAACACATTTTCTTATAGTAGCATACGAGTCTTTAGAAAATGATGGCCAATAAAACCCAACTCTTATTATTTTATGCGTTGTAGCAGTGGGCGCAAAATGTCCACCACATATACCTTCATGAAATTCTTTCATTAATTCTTGATCTCTCTTTTAATCAACACACCTTAATAATATTCCATCATAATTTCTTCTGAATAAGACATCGACAATCAATACATACTAATTTGACTTCATTTTCAATGTTCTTTGTTCCTTTGCGATCATGGTGACTGGGAATTGTCTGGACCTTAAGTAAAATATAATATCTTTATACCATTATGAAATAGCCATAGGTTCTCCAACTGAAATTGAAATTACTCCATCCAAAGCATCACCATTCACAATGAGCTTACACAAACCCTATCCTTTGACTACCTTTAAAGGCTTAATTTCAATGTCATACTCTTGAATCTTCGCCAACCATTTTTCCCATTTCCCTTCTCTCAATTGTTTATTTAAAAGCATCTTAACATGAGAGGATGGAACATATGCAATGACATGCGAATTTAATATGTAATTCCGAAAGTGTGCCACTGCTTTTACAAGAGACATGGCTTGTTTCTCCAATTTTGAATATCTTAATTCATAATTCAACCTTGGCATTTCATTGAGTAAGAACATATACCATGAAAATTTCCATTGCAAATGAATAAACAATGAAGTATCTTTGGAAGTATGGATTAAAGAGGACCGGGGATGTAGTGATTTACTTTTTGATATTACTTAAATCTTCCTATGTATCCGAATTCCATTCACACCTTTGATCCTTTTTCAACAGTGAGTTGATCGGTTTCACAATACTTGCATAATCAGGGGAAAATCTTCGTACAAAGTTAATCTTGCCAAAAAATGACTGGACTCCTTTCTTGGATGATGGAGGGTTGAGTTCATTTATATATTTAAATATCTTGAGATCAATATATATTCCTTCTTTGCACACAATATGACCCAATAATTTTCCTTAACTCACAACATATAAACATTTCTTTGGATTCAAAGAAACTCCATGTAATATACATCTATCAAAAAATTTCCTCATGTGATGAATGTTCTCACTTATTGTCTTTGAGTGGACTACCAAATCATCTTGGTAATCCACCACGAATTTTTCTATCAAACCCTCAAAGGAATGATCCATATCCCTCTGAAATGTAGCTCCAACATTCTCTAAACCAAAGGGCATACAAGCATATGCATATGTCTCCCAAGGCGTTATGAAGGTTATCTTTACTCTATATTCTTCTACAACCAAGACTTTATTATACCCATAAAAAAGATCTAACATGGACTTGCAGTCTGATCCAGTGACTTGTTGGAGGAGAAATTCCATGTTAGGCAAAGGCTAACTATCCTCTACACTTGATTTATTAATATCCTTTAAATCTACACACATCCGAATCTCCCTAGTCCTTTTTCTCACAACCACCGGATTTGAAAGCCAGTCAGAATTTCTGATGGGATATATTATTCCAACCTTCTTTAACTTTTCCAGCTCAACCTTTACCAATGGCTTCAACTTGGGTTTCATCATCCTTATCTATTGCCTGACAGGATTTTCTCCTTCTCTTAATGGGATGATGTGCTAAAATATTGTTTTATCATATGCCTTTAAATAATCATAACTCCGTGCGAACACATCAAGATATTCTTTAAAGAGTGTGACATATTGATCAACTTCATCAACTGTGCAATCAACTCCCAAGTTGATATACTTTTGGGAACTATCTATCCCAATATTAACCTTTCTTGTTTCTTGAACTTTTCGGACCGATGCTTCTTCTAGGATACTTTTAGCATGACCGTCTCTTGTAAAAGAGATTCAAACTGAACACAATTATTCAGAACAACAACAATGTCATTTTCATCATATTCATCATTATTCACTAAAAAAATTTCTATCTCTTCATCGTTCTCAAATACTTGCAAATACTCCCGATTTTCAGGTATAGAAGGTTAGAATTCTCTTCTTACCTGAAAATATCTTTTTCTATGAACATTATCTAGGTTCGACAGTGAAGCCACTGGAGCTAATGAATCTTCCTTCTGATTTTTATCCCTTGGGATGAAAGAAATATTAAAAGAACAAAAATATTCCATCAATTCACTTACTCTGTTGAAATATAATTTAATTCTTTCCTTTTCAATCTTATATTTCTAGGTAACTTGATTTCTTACCAACTCGGAGTCGCCAGTTACAATCAAATATTCTATCTTCATTTCTTGTGCAAGGATCATTCCTTGAATCAAAGCCTCATATTCCACTTCATTATTTGTGCATGCAAATTCAAGTTTGATAGCATGTGGGTGCACCATTTTTTTTGAGTTTATAAGGACAATTCCAACTCCACTCCCTGAACTTGAGAAAGATTCATCAAATGACATCCTCCAGTAGCCTTTAAAATAATTATCTTGATTTTTCGTGTCCTCAATTTGTTCCATGTCAAGGATAGCATAATTTCCGATGCCAACGTCTATATAATCTTCCATTATCTCATCATCATTTTTTTTGAAGGAAAACAAACTCCCGGGTTCATGAGGAACCTTGATAATTTCTCCATCTTTATCTGGAAACATCATGCAACTTCCATCATTCATTATATAGCCTCCAATCATGGATGAACAATCTCTTCCTAGGACAACTCAATATTTTGGAGGAAGATCCACCACCACAATATTGAAAATTGTAATAATATGAGGAGCAACAATGATGTAAGAATAAAAATATTTGATTTCTCCATAAGATGGCACCTTCTTGGAATCAATCACATTAATTCTTTCACATGTTTCATAATATTTAGTGCAACTCATACCCAATTCCTCCATTACTACCAATGGCATGATATTATTTTTCATGCCAGTATCAATTAGACAATTGTGGAGTGCAACATCATGGTTCTCAATTGAAATATAGAAGGGTGGGACTTTGCCTCTCAACTTGATTTTTGATGTGTTTTGACTTTGATTTGGATTTACGACAATGACTTCTATTCTTCTAGCTGGGTCATCCAACAATTTCAAAATGTTTTCCCTCTATTGAGGGATCTTCACCACTATTGTGAAAGGAAGAGTAATCCTCGGCTTACTCATATCATAAAAAATGCTATATTTCATATGGGGGGTTTTGATATTTGATGTTTCTTTTTGGCTCTAGTGTTACTCGTCATATTTTTATTGGTCTTTTTCTCATTCCCCTTTTCTTTATTTTTCTCTTTTCTTTTTCAGAATCATCTTTATTTTTGGATTTATTTACAAATGCCTATGTTTGGGAAACATTCTCTTTCGATTCAAGATCATTGTCTCCTTCTTAAAATATATACATGGAAATCTCACATTCGTCTGTCTGTACAGGTTACAAAATTTCCTCTAGTAAATAATCACTTCTTGTTCAACTATCTGTTCATCATATGGCTCATCTAGAACCACTGTATTCAAAACTGGCTATCTGGGGACCCTTTGTCTTTGTTTATTATCAATATTTTCAAACCTCACTCTCTTCTCTTGATGAAGGTTCCTTCTTTGTTCTTAGACTGACATTCTTAGGTTTGGCACATAATTATCATTCATTCTCAATCTGGTTATTTCATTTTTCATTTGCTTGATTGTTCTGTTTGTGCAATATCAATCCTTTGTTTAGTTTCTTGTGTTGCAACATGGTCTACATTTACATCTAGTATGGTTCCCTTGAAAAACCATCCAGCGGTGGCCTGATTTTGACTTGGTCGCGTTTTTTTTTCTCCATTTCTTCTTAGAGGCTCCTTGATCATCAATATTCAAACTACCCATCTACCTCTGTACTTTTTTGAGGATGATATTAGGGTCATCACCCATTTCAATCATGATTTCCTCCATTTCAATGTCCTTCATCATTGCTTCTTCTAGGGTATCAATTTGAGATGTTTTGATAACAAATTTTACATTTGGTGGCATCAAATTCTTATAACAACCAAATATCACTAGGTCATTTGGCCTCTGATCTATAGGGATCTTGTTCAGGGTCTTATTAAACTTGATATTGAAATATCATATTCTCTCATTCTTCTATAAGAAAATTTGAGTGAAATTAGTGAGAAGTGTGTGATACACGACTGGGGGAGAAAACATAGTCAGAAACATGTTTTCGAGATCATCGAATGAACCAATTGATTGGGTGGGAAATTATTTATACCATTCATAGGCTTAACCCAATAAGGTTTGGAGAAACAACCTTACCATTACATTGTCATGTTCCATAAGATGAAAGTCACAAACATACAGGAACAAATCAACATGTATTTTAGCATTAATTGTTCCATCTCCAGAAAATTCTTTCAGAGTACCTTTAGGAAGTGTTAGAACACTGTATAATAGGGGATCATTTTTCTGACTAATATGTATCTATCTCAGTCACTATGTGTTTGCTCATGACGCTCGGCGAAGGCGGCAAAAAGTGTTCAACACTCACCCAGCATAAGATGAGTTCTTGCGCGCAAGCTTCAAAGTGAGTTCCAGTGCATTTTAGCAAAAAATGGTGGATTGGTTTGAAATGGTAAAATTTTAATTCTGGTGGGAAAATGCAAATTTGGTTTGTTTGCCAAAAATTTGGCCCTTTTTAGAAAATTTGGCCCCTCGGCCTTTATGCAGAGTTGGGCTTATTTATAAAATTTTAAATATTTTACCAAATATTTTCAGCAAAAAGTTATAGTGGCCTAGGACCAACCTCCGAATGCTCGAATCCAAGAGTCAGTGCCATTTCACACACCAACAACTAACACACAAGCCATCGCCGACACCAAACCCCAAAGCCCAAGCCTCGGGCTCACTCATTGAATGACTACATAACTGTTGGCTATTATAAGCACCTAAATTTCATTTCGCCATGCGAATGTGGGATATTTCCCATAGAAAGAAAAAAAAATATATAAAACGTAGCGTTTAAAACCCTCTGTCAGGTGTTTGAATCAGTTGCAAGGTGTCAAATGCAGGGATCCATGCATCTACAAGAAAACAACATCCAAGCCAACACTCGAGCGCAAGGTGCCAAGCACGAACATGGAGGCTCAACAAGTGAACGGAGTCTATCAAAAGAATGAACCCAGTGTTGCAATACCCATGCCCTCACATATGTCTGGAGCTGGACCTGGCTCATATACAAGGCCTGCACAACCACTACATCCAAAGCAAATCCCTGCAGTTGGAGGATTAGGTGGAGCGGTTGATAGAGGAATGAATTCTACCTCCAATCCATATGGTCATATAGTTGTTGCTTCTCCCTATCAACCACCTCCCATGTATTCAAACAGAGGACCAATTGCTAGAAATGAGGCTCCTGCAAGAATTATTCCTATTGCAGCATTGAATCCTTATCAAGGCTGATGGACAATAAATGTTAGAGTCACTGCTAAGGGGAATTTTCGTCGCTATAACAATGCAAAAGGAGATGGAAAAGTTTTAGTTTTGATCTGCTAGACTTGGATGGTGGGAAAATATGAATAATCATGTGCTTATGAACCCCAATTCGGCAACACCACCGACGACAAAGATAAATGGGATGTTGATGGTGTTGTTAAACATATGATAGAATCAGTGGAGATGTTTGCATTAACCTTTGTCCACGGGGCTTTGATGAGCACCATGTAACTGAAGGAAAAGAGTTTCCTCCTGTTTCAATCGAACATTCTGAATCACTACCAAGCAAAGGTCTAGTTGCTACATTGACCGGCATACATATATCAACAGCACTCGATGCATCTTTTGACATTGCTGGTGGCAGAGTCAATATCCATGTTCTCATGACTTTAGCTGCATTTGCATCTGTGTTTATCGGAAACACCCTGGAAGGTGGATTGCTTCTTTTCATGTTTAACCTTGCTTATATTGCGGAGGAATATTACACAAAGCGAGCATTGGGTGATGTTAAGGCACTAAAGGAAAGCAATCTGGGGTTTGCTCTTGTTTTGGATGCATTTGATTCAGAAATCCATCATCATTTTTCCTCAATAACAAGAAGAGGAAAACTCAAGAACTTGTGCTTGGATAGGCACCAAAAGAACATGGTACTCAAATGTTAACTCAAGCTTTGCAGGCCAATACTATAAAATGTACCAGTTCTACAATGAATCCTCCCATTTCTTCTGTTCCAACAGTGCGTTCTACTGCCCCTGTGGGAATGCCATCAACAAAGGTTGCCTACAAATCTCTATTGGCTGATGTGGTCCAG
>JZKD02S1433096.1:0-11067 GCA_000966675.3 Picea glauca
AGAATACCCTTCTTGTTAATGGGGAGTGTTGAAATATTGTAACTACAAAGAGTATTCTAATTATTATTGATGTATTATTCATTAGATCAATCCCCTTTTGTGGATTGATCATGTCGAGTATTATAAATGACCAAATCCCCTTTTGCGGATTGGTCAAACCCTAATTGTAATGGGCTAAATGAAAAGTCGGCCCCAAAATATATTAAAGTGGTTATAACCACCCAGAATATATTAAAGTGATTATAACCACCCAGATTGAGAAGTCGGCCCTGCCAGTGAAAAGTCACCTGCCATATTGTATAAATAAAGAGGTTAGCGCCTCATTTGGACACACACTTGTTCAGCAAAGCACAAGTTTAGAGCTGCAGTTGGAGAAGAAAGAAGAGAGAGAGAGGTGCATTCTTGGGAGAGGACTTTATGTATTTGTTTGAGTTATCTCTTGGCATTGTATTGGCTATCTATATTAAGGAAGTTTTTGTTGGGTTTTCTCCCCCATGAGGGTTTACCAAGATAAATGTTGTGTCTCTTGCGATTGTGTATTTCTCAATGATCTTATCTAAGCTATGGTTATAACATAGTTACCAACTTAATGAGAACTGTGACCTCAAAATGAGAACTCTGGCCCAAAAAACCCATATTTTTGCATAAAAAACATCAAAATCAACCCCCCCAAATCAAAAAGTGGTGCTACCAGTGGCACCATTTTTTTAAACGAATTCAAAATTACAACATTTTTCAAACATGGGCTTCAAAACTTAGACAGTAGCTCAAAAAAACCTTAAAATCAACACCTAAAAACAAATAAGATATTTTTTATTTTTTTTTCTTTTCAAAAAGTTAAATTTTGAGATCATTTTAAATCATAATTTTATCACTTTGTACCATTAAAACCAAAACCTCAAAATCAACCATCAAATTGAAAAGTATTGCTACCGGTAGCACCCATTCTAAAATTAGGGTATGCAAATGACACATTTTTATAATGTGGTAAAAGAACTCATCATTACTGTAAACAAAATCATAAAAGAAACTCTTAAATGTTTACTTTTTAAATGTTATTATCACACAAAGCACAAGGTAATACATAATGCCATAAAAATATCACAATATACTTTAAAAATTCAACGTCACTTTTTAATATTTTTTTACTCTTAATAATAAAACAGTAAATACAAGCTACATTGAATGAAACATAAATAATTTCTTAAAAGTATCGTTCTATTGACCATATTCAAAACATATGAGCTAAGAAATTTTATGACCTAACAAAATGGTGAAAAACTAGAAAGAAATGAAAAATAAATAAAATTTCCCAGAAAAACAATAATTTAAAAAACAATTTTTGTTAAAAAAAAGGTCAAAAATCCCTTCAAACTTCAAAAAAAAAAATAGAAAAAATAATCAAATTTCAATAAATAAATAAATAAATAAATAAAAAACATTTAAAATAAATAAATAAATAACAAAAAGATTAAAATCACCTAAGCTACAAATTTATTTAAATGTTTTTTTTATAATATTTTAATAATGTAACAATGTTATAATATAACATGTTATATTATAACATTGTTATAATATAACATTGTTATGTTATAATATATTATAACATTGTTATATCTATGTTATATTATAACATAACTATGTTATAATATGAATGGGACTTGGGTCAGGCCCGCTGGGGGTTGGGGCAATGCTCTTCATCGCACTAGCCCCCTCGTGTCTTTGACCTTGCCCCTGTCCTATGGATGCTCAAGAGGCCTGGGCTAGGCCCAACCCACAGGAAGCTGAGGCAATGCCGCGCATTGCCCCAACTCCCCGCGGGCCTAGCCCAAGTCCCATTAATATTATAATAGTGTTATAATGTAACATTGTTCTATTATAAAAAAAAACATAAACCTAGGCCCGCAAGCCTAGGTTTATGTTTTTTTAAACATGTTATAATATAGGTTTATGTTTTATAACATAGGTTTAGGTTTATAACATGTTATAATACAATATTGTTTTATTATAACAATGTTATATTATAACATAGGTTTATGTTTTTTCTTAGATTTTTATGAATTTATTTTTTTTTATAAAAAAAAATTTAAGGTTTTTTATATAAATTTAAATTTTTTTGTTGTAGTTTTAAGGTTTTTCAACTTATTTTTATTAATTTTTATTTAAATTTTGTATTAAAATGTTTATTTTGAGTTTCTTAATTTGGGTTTTTTTTATATGTTTTTAATTTTTGAGGTTTTTTCAACTTTTTAAAGGATTTTTTGGTCTATAAATTGTTTTTACCTTTTTCTTAATTTTTTCTTTTATATATAATTTTATGGTTTTCTTTTCTTCTTTAGATTTTTAGGTTTTTCTTCCACGGTTTTTTCTCATATAAATTTGTTTTTTAAATTTCAATTCTGTTTGTTTTCTTATTTATTTTAGTTTTTAATTTATCAAAAAAATTAATTATATTTTTTTCTAAATATTTAAAAATATTGTTATTTAACAACACTTATTTTCTATTTATTGAAGGTAATATATATATATATAATTTTATGGTTTTCTTTTTTTCTTTAGATTTTTAGGTTTTTCTTCCATGATTTTTCCTCATATAAATTTGTTTTTTAAACTTCAATTCTTATTTGTTTTCTTATTTATTTTACTTTTTAATTGAACAAAAGAATTAATTATATTTTTTTGCTAAATATTTAAAAATATTGTTATTTAATAATAGTTATTTTCTATTTATTGAAGGTAAAAAAAATGTGTTAAAAATGATATTTTCCACTATATTTAAAATGTATGGAACCATAACTTAATTAAGGACGGATAATTATATGAAAAATCTTAATTTCAAAAAAAATAATTTTAACATTGAATGAAGCATGGAAATATGATTAAAAAAACGATTGAAGAAAAATAAAAATAAAAATAAAATAAAAAAATTTGAAAATAGATGAAAAAACATCATTGAGAAAAAAATAAAAAATAAATAAAAATTGAACAATTTGAATATAAATGAAAAAATGACCTTTTAAAAAAACAAAGTGGAAACCTTATATATCAGAAAATTTAAAATATAAAAAAACCACCTAAAAATGGAGGGGGATGCTACCTGTAATACTATTTTTAAAAACGAATATGTTAAGTTGGTAAGTGTGTTTTATCTAATGTAATGTAAAGAAACTCAATAATAGAGTAAACCTTACCAAAATAAAATAACTATAAAAAATAAATTTCCTATACCCTTCATAGATGAGTTACTAGACGAACTCCATGGAGTTGAATACTTCTCAAAATTGGATTTAAGATCAAGGTACTATCATATTCGAGTAAGATTAGAAGATGTACAAAAAATTGCTTTCCAAACACATGAAGGTCATTGTGAATTTAAAGTCATGTCATTTGATCTAACTAATACACTAGCTACCTTCCAAACAACTGTGAATCAGTTTTTTCACCCCTACTTAAGGAAGTTTGTATTGGTCTTCTTTCATGATATTCTTATTTACAGTAAAACTTGGAAGAAGCATATGAAGCATGTAGAACGGGTACTTTCTCTTTTAGAGAAAAATCAATTCTATGCCAAACTATCAAAATGTTCCTTTGGTAAAGAATAAGTAGAATACCTTGGTCATGTCATATCTCGAGAATGACTCAAGGTGGACCCTAAAAAAATCAAGGCAATCACATAATGGCCCAAACCAAAGAACATATCAAAACTAAGGGGATTCCTTGGATTAACAAGTTATTATCGAAGATTTATCAAGAACTATGCTCATTTAACAACACCCTTGTCAAACCTATTAAAGAAAAATTCCTTCAAATGGCATAACAATGCACAAGAATGTTTTGAAACATTAAAACAGGTTATATCGTCTACACCTGTATTAGCAACATCAGATTTTGCAAAACCCTTTGTAGTGGAATGTGATGCATCAGGAATTGGAATAGGAGCGGTATTAATGCAAGATGGTCACCCAATAGCGTTTGAAAGTCGAACGCTCAACAAAAATGAAGAGTTAAAATCTACTTATAATAAGAAAATGTTAGCTATTATGCATGCATTAGCTAAATGGTAACAATATCTCTTAGAAAGCAAATTTTCAATACGTAATGATCACAATAGTCTCCAATACTTACTAAGACAAAAAAAATTGTCCACAGAACAACAAAAGTGGATGGAGAAACTTTCCACCTTTGATATTGAAATAATACACAAAAAAGGGAAAGACAATGTAATTGTTGATGCATTATCACGAAAAAAAGAGAAAGTAAGTGCATATGCAACAGCAGTAGTCATTCCAAATTGGTTGGATGAGATTCGAATTGAGTATGCCAAAGATCTTGAATCTAATTCCATAATCAACAATTTAGACCAAAACCCCAAATTTGAACGGAAAAATGACATTTTATGGTACAAGAACAGAATCTACCTAATTCCATCCTCAAAATTTAAAATGAAAGTTTTAAGGGAGTCACACAGCTCCCCAGCATCACGACATGTGGGTTTTTTCAAAACCTACTATAATGCACGACAATCATTCTATTGGAAAGGAATGAATAAGGATATTCAAAGATTTGTTGTTGACTGTGAAATTTGTCAAAGGAATAAAAATAAAAATGTTATGACTCCAGGATTACTTCATCCCCTACATATTCCTGAATAAGAATGGAAAGAATTTTCAATGGATTTCATTGAAGGGCTACCCATGTCTAAGGGGAAGGATAATTTTTTTGTGGTGGTGACAAATTAACCAAATATGCACATTTCATGGCAGTAAGAAAAACCGACTCAACAAAACAAATTGCAAATGTTTTTTGCAAAAACATTTATAAATTACATGAGTTTTCGAAGGTAATTGTCAACGATAGAGATGCAAAATTTAAAGGAAATTTCTGAAAATAATTTTGCAAAAATACTGGAATATCTCTTAATATGAGCTCCGCCTACCATCCACAAACATATGGACAAACAAAAATCGTAAATAAATGCTTAGAAACGTACATACGGTGCTTTGTGAAAGATAAGCAAAATAAATGGTCTCAATGGTTACACTTATCACACATCCGCTAAAATGACTCATTTCCAAGCCTTATATGGTTACGTGCCACCTAAATGGAAGGAGTTTGCACTAATAAATACTAAGGTCCAAGCAGTAAGAAATAAGCTAGAGGAAGAACAAAAAATCATACAAATATTAAAAGAGACCCTAGCAACATATCGTAATCGAATGAAACAACTAGCAAACCAACATAGGTCAAAAAGAGAATTCGAAGAAGGTGATTGGGTGTTTGTACGACTCCAACCCTACAAACAATTATCCCTTAAGCAACAAAGGAAGAACAAATTAGCCCCAAAATTCTATGGACCCTTTCAAATT
Source organism: Picea glauca (assembly GCA_000966675.3). NCBI lineage: Eukaryota > Viridiplantae > Streptophyta > Pinopsida > Pinales > Pinaceae > Picea > Picea glauca. The sequence continues at coordinate 5,367 of JZKD02S1433096.1, forward strand.
AACAAAAAAATTAGCTAAGCAACTTATAGATTGGAGTTACTAGACAATTGTCGCATCCACAATGTCTTCCAGGTTTCATGTCTAAAAAAATGCTTGGACAAGCTCAACCAGTGCAAACAGAAATCCCTGAAGTCAATGACGAAGGAAAATTTATTTTAGAACTAGAAAGTATTCTTGCCACAAAGGAAAAGGCATTATGTTCCAGAACCATAAAGGAATATCTTATCAAATGGAAAAACCTTCCAGAAGAAGATTCATCATGGGAGTCTGAACAATTCATCCAACAATCCCCATCCCTACCATTTGCTTTGAGGACAAAGAAAAATATTAAGAAGGAGGCAATGTTACAAACATAAAAATGATAATAATAAATATAATAAATTGTAATAATAATTAATATCATTTAATTAAATCAAGAGGCACGTACCTCCCCACCTCGTGACCAGTCAATGTTATATAGCAACTGTCATGAGGGTAGTGTAATCATCATTCTTATCATATTCAATCAATATTCAAAAATATTCATTTCTCAGTGAAGAACAACTTTCATGTTACACTTTGTTCCTAAATTACCTTATTTCTTGCCTTCCTCGACAACGTTGCGTGGGTCTAAATTCCAATTCATGGTCCCTGGAAGCCTTACAAATGGGTACCATGCCCCATCTCTTCATTAACTCTCGAGGATGGTCTTCCAACTACCAGTCTGGCTGATAATTCATTTCTGGGTCAGAGGACTATTGAGCAATTACACCCAGTAGGTACTGGTCTGGTGGGGGTCATCTCAACCATATTTGGTTTCCCTTCACCATCTCTCTCATAGCATCCATGGTCTATCTTGAAAAACTTTCCCCCTTTCAACAGTGGTGCTACGCATTCAAATTTTATTAATAACCAAAATTCATACATTGACCCTTTTATACAAGGGTTCATCAAATCAAACATTCACACATATTTAGTCTGTCATGGTCTCTTGGCCAGTTATAGTTATATTTACAAATTGGAGGGGAAAGGGGTATTACAATCCCCTCCACTTTAAAGGAACATCGTCCTAAATGTTCTATCTGTCAATGTGCTTTGTATGTACAGAAGTAAACAAAAATGGATATGCATGTCTCATGACATCCTCCATTTCCCATGTAGCCTCAATTGGGCCAAAGTGTTTCCATTGCACCTTGACATGTGCAATGGTTATGTTCCTGAGTGGGGTTTCCTTCTTGTTTATTATGCATTGAGGTTCTGGCAAGAATTCTCCCTCAGTTCCACCTAAATCACAGATCAGTCAATAATATGATTAGAATCATGGAAAACATTATGAGCCTTCACTGTGGGAGGAAGTGCTAGTCGATAAGCTATTGGTCCCACTCTATCCAACACTTCAAAGGGTCCACAATATCGAGGTGCCAGCTTGGCACAGGCTCCCATCCTCAAGGAGCTTCTCCTGGGTCTAACTCGGAGATACACATGATCCCTTGCTTTGAACACTCTATGAGTCATTTTCAGGTTTGCATAGCTCTTTTGTCTATCCTGGGATATCTTCAGATATTTCTTGATCTGAATCATTCGTTGTTCCATTTCCTTTAGCATATCTGGCCCGATTGTAACTCTGTCTACTAGGTTGTTCCAATTCACTAGAATGTTGCATTGCTTTCCATAGAGGGCTTCAAAAAGACTCATTTTTAATGACTCTTGATAGCCATTGTTGTAAGCAAATTCTACCAGTGGTAGGTAGTCCTCCCATTTCTTGGGTTGATGCATTACGTGCATCCTTAGCGTGTCTTCTAATACTTGGTTTACCCTCTCTGTCTGCCCATCAATTTGAGGGTGATAGGACGTACTAAAGAGCAATTTTGTTTCAAAACCAGCAAACAGAGATTTCCAAAAGTTTGAAATAAACTTTGTATCTCTGTTGGATATAATTTCCTTAGGCATGCCATGCAGTCTGACTATCTCTTTCATGAAGATGTTGGAAATATCTATTGCTTTGCAAGTTGACTTGACAAGTATGAAGTAAGCATCATTGCTCAATTTGTCCACAAATACCATGATGGCATTGTTCTATTTGGTTGATCTATGCTCTACCTTGACTTGCTGACATTCTAAACACTTAGCTAAGTAATCAGCTATGTCATTTTTCAGTTCGAGCCAATAGAATAGTTTTCTAGTGGCCGTGATCATTTTCTAATAACCAGGATGACCAATATATGTTCTTTTGTGTAGTTCATCCATTATGAACCTCTTCAAGTCGTCACAATTTGGAATGTATAATCTACCCTTGTAAGTCAGCGGGTCATCATTAAGCATCTGATAACCTTCATACTTCAGCCCTATGGGCTCTTGATTTAGGTATGATGTCACGATCTTGAAAAATGCATATGTCTCTTGTGTAGTTTTGACCCAGATCCATTGGTGCTTACAGCTCCCAAGTGAACTACTTTCATACTTCTACTAAAAGGGCATCAGCCACCCTATTCTCATTTCATTTGATATGTTTGATTTCAAAATCAAACTCACTAAGGAGAGCCATCCACCTAGCTCATCTCACATTGAGTTTTGGTTGGTCAAACAAATACCTCAATCCACAATGGTCTGTCATAAGTACAAATCTCCTACCTAAAAGGTAATGCCTCTGCATCTTTAAAACATGCACTATTGCAGCCAATTCCATATTGTGGGTCAAATAATTGACTTCATGCTCATTCAATTTTCTGGATTCGTAGCAATTGACATGTAGCACATAAAAGTAGTTGGTGCATTGGTAAGCCCAAATGGCACCACCACAAATCCATAGTGACCATATCTTGTCCTAAAGGTTGTCTTGTGGATATCTTCATCTTTAATTCGGACCTTATGGTATCCAGACCTCAAGTGAATCTTGGAGAAGATGGCAGCACCCCTTAATTGGTCAAACAAGTCATGAATCATTGGCAAGGGATATTTATTCTTGATGGTCATCTTATTAAGTTGTCTATAATCTATGCACAATCTCAGTGTGCCATCTTTATTTTTCACATACGAGGTTGGTTCTCCCCATGGAGACACACTAGATCGTATGTAGCCTTTGTTCCACATCTCCTTCAGTTGTAGTTTGAGATGAACTAGCTCTGGTGTACTCATTCTATAGAGTGTTCTAGACATTGGCACTGCCCCTGGTACAAGTTCTATTGAAAAATCAATATCCCTTATTGGAGGTAGATCTGGTACCTCTTCTAGGAACACATATTTATATTCTCTTAATATGGGATGGTTCTCCAGGCTAGGTTTGTCATTCTCAACAGAGTTTAGTACCTGTATTGCATACAAGGGGCATCCCTTTCTACAATACTTCTTCACTTGGAGGGCCGATATTTGTCTCACTGAGACAGGCTTTTGAATCTCTTGTACGATTACCCTTCTTCCTTCTTCATTTTCACACTCCAAGGTTTTATTGTAATAGTCCAACTTGGTTTTGTGGGCAGCCAACCAGTCCATGCCAATCAGCCGATCATAAGATCTTAGAGGAAGTATGTTTAGGTTTGCTTGGGTGGGAAACCCACTCATGACAAATTGGCATGCTTGTATGACCTCTGTTACTTTTCTTTTGGTTCCAGTCGCTAGTTGTACCATCCATGATTTAACATGTTTAACTTGTTGCAATTTACATTTCTCAACAGTTTGAGGGGCAGCATAACTCAAATTAGAACCAGAGTCAATTAAAATGGAAATAGGATGGTTGGCAATCGTGCCTTCCATCTCCACCATTGAAGCTTGGTGGTCAGCTTGTCTATGATCCAAGGCTGCATAAATTTGTGGCATGCTCCTAGCCACATCATTGATTGTGGTAGCCTCTTGGACGTTGTAGACCCTCCCAGGGTTTTGTTGCCTATGCGAACAGTCCCTCAACAGATGTTCCTCTCCACAACCCCAACATTTCAAGGTTTCTCTCTTCATGTTATCAGTGTTACTTAGAGCTGCTCTAAATGGTTTATTTCCACTCTGGGATGGAAAATTTTGTTGATACACACTTTTAGCAGGAAGGCTCATCCTAGAGTTCTTACCAAGGTGCTTAAATTTCGAGGGTTTAAACCCCTTCTTCTTAAATCCCAAATTTGTTTTCTTCTTCCAGTCGTCATGGGGTTTTGTCTTACTCTTGATATGCTCATAGCAATACCTTGTTTTTTGAATAGTATCTTCTAAGGTCTTTGCTTCATCAAACTCAATTATGTCCTGGTAGGACTGAGGTAAGCCACTAATAAATCGTTGCATCTTTACGTTTTCATTTTTTATGTAGGGCACATACCTCATTAGCTCGAGAAATTTGTTGATATACTCATCTATGGTGAGCTGTCCCAACTTGAGTTCATAGAACTCTTTGGTCTTTCCATCAAAGTATTTTTCTGACAAGTACTTCTTCTTGAAATATTTCTCAAATTGTTTCCATGACGAGTTCTTCTCATGGACTCCTTTCACATTCCTAAGTTCCTCCCACCAAATGGAAGGTTTCTCATTCATGTTGAAAATGGCTATCCAAGCCTTTAAGTTTTCAAAGTAGTCATGGACTCTGAAGTACTTCTTCAAGCCAAGTAGCAAAACTTTTGCTTCTCTCTTGGCCAGTTATAGTTATATTTACAAACTGAGGGAAACAGGGGTATTGCATGAACTAGATAAAAAGAATCATCAACGTCCTTAACCACATTCCTTCCAAACCATTGAACTCAATGATGAAAATGCCATCAATCCTGCTAGGATGACAAAGAATGAATAATGGCTATGAACTAGGAGAAATCACCAAGTGCATCCACCAATACGTAATGGATTTTGAGGATAAGTATATATGTTTGGCATTCTAAGAAGAGTCATTCATCATTGGCTCCTAGAGGCTGCCAATAAATACTCCTATACGACTCTTATGCCATCAAAAGAGGATTAGAGATCATGTTCCCAAAATCTGCTTTCAAGTGGGAACCCCCACAACCTTCACTTACAAAGTGATTTACCTCATTCAAGCTATCACTAAATTGCCTTTTAGCTATCACGGAATTGTGTTTTCTTATGCATTAAAACCTTTCTATGGCAATCATAGATGATGTGTCCACTTTCATGACAATGACAACACCTAAAGGGAATCTTTTCATAGTCAATCTCCTACTTCTACAAATAAGAAAAAAAGTATCCTACATTCCTGCGTACCACCATTTAGATCCTTTCAAACCAACAATTAGGTTACTCCTTCCACTTCCATTCTAAGGGTTTTTTATGTTGCAAACCAAAAATTACCTAGAGTGTCCCCAAAATGGCCCTTCAAAGTTTTTTGTGCCAAAGATGAATCGGCAACATTAGTATATGGACTCACAATAGTTGTCAATGTCATTGTGGCTGGGAGGTATCAAAATGTGCATTCCAAAGCAAAAGGACCAAACCCATGTCTCAATACAACCATGGACACCCTTTCAATCAATACCGCATCCCACTCTACATTTTCAGAGAAAATAGAGATAACCTTTACCGAGGAGTGAAATTGTTACCCTCTGAGTGATCACCTTATCCATGCCTCATCACTCCACAAAAGCATCTTTGGAGAGCAATGACTTTTTATCACAGAAATAATTGATCAACACTTTACTTCTTAATATCTCTACCCACACCAGAATCCAACCATGTGAAAGAGAAATCTTCCACTCCCAATCTGGATGCAATGCTTCTTCCTCCATCCACATCCACATCC
>JZKD02S1433107.1:0-19021 GCA_000966675.3 Picea glauca
TGGCCCTTTTGATGTGCTGTGGAGTTAATCCTTGTGCCATGAATGACTGTTTTTCTGTGCTGACGATGCGGAGTTCTTTGTCGCCCTGTGCGGACGAAATTTCAGTGATAACAGGTATATTCCTTGGGCTGGGCAGGTCAAGAGGAAGAGAGTTGGTGGAAAATCGAGATAGTTGTAGGAGAATACTAGTGGATTGTGGGATTTTTTGAATTGTGAATGGACAGTGAGAGAACACTCTCTTTTGTGGATTCCTATCCCCATATCTAGGGTGACTTGTTGTTGATATTTGGAACAAAAATTCTACGGTCGAGTGGAGTGTCCTTCCCAAGTAGTTTGTTTCACAACCATTTTTAAAAGATATGTGTTTTATCTAGTTTTGGTGTTGCGTTATGACTTTAATTATTGTGTATTAACTATGTGCTTGAGAACGATTTATATGCTATTGTTTTGAGTTATTTAAACTACATTCATGTCATTTTTAGCATGTTTTAGATACATCTAATTAATGGTGTCAGCAAATAGTTAAATATGTGTGCAATTCGTAGTTGATAAGCTACAAGAATTTAGTTAGCTTTAAAAAATTCAATTTATGAGTATTTTTGCACGTAATGGACCTCGATTAGGATGGGGAATGTTACATTATGGTGTTAGAGCTTCTGGTTCAAACACTAGATCCATATGGGCCAAGTACCAGCATGAATTTGGTAAAACTCCGCTATTACAGATTTGTTCTATGACATATTTGGGGAAAAGGATGAATTCCAAAGTGAAATCCCCAAATTTATAAACCATTTAGTTTGAAATTTCCTTAGAACCCTCTCAGTAATGATCAATGGCATCAATATGTAGATTTGCAGAGTTAAAATTTGAATTTGAAGGTTGAATTCCATGTTTTAATGGTTGTTGTAGAATCATGTGAAGTTTGGTGAATCGACGGGAAATATCATGGTTGATTTTGAGATCAACGACCCATATTCGTCATGAGTTGATTAAAAACTTATAATTTTTTTGGATTTTTTCAAAAATAAGAGAATCAACGGGAAAGATCATTTTCGAATGGGATATTGACAGCCTAGATTCATTTGGGATTTGGTAAAAAATTCTTAAGTATTGGACTTTTCCAAAAGAATTATTCTATGGTCGATGGTCAAATCGATGAGATGTGCGAAGAGTTTTAGTTTTCAAAAAAAATTGTTGATGGTTGGATTGGCAAGTTTTGTGAAGAGTTTGGTTTGGCCAAAATAAATATTTGATAGTTGATGACCAATGATCGAGGGTTGACAAAATTTGGAAAAAGTTTTCATGCATCCAAAATAAATCTTCGATCGTTGATGGTCGATGATCGGGGGTCGGTGAAATTAGAAAATTGTTTTGATTGAACAAGAGAAATCGTCAATCGCTAATGATTGATGATCGGGAGTTAATAGATTTAGCAAGGTGTTTAATTCATCCAAGAGAAGTTGTCGATCATGGATGAAGAAAAGAGGATGCTGATGTGTCATTCCACATCACCATCCATGTGTCATTCCATGTCAGCCTCCAGGTGTCATTCCACATCAACTAGGTTTCCATGTCAACACCCACATGTCATGCCACTCCAACATGGTTGCCACGTCAGAAAAGGATGGTCAATGGTCGATGGTTGGGGTTCGAAAAAATTTGTAAACATGTTGGTTGTCAAGGAAATTCTCTGATTGTTGATCATCGATGATCGAGGTTCAACATGATTCATGGGAAAATTGGTTTTCCAAGAGAAATGACTAATGGTCCATGGTTGATGATCAAGGTTTTGGGAAATCAGTGACCAAATTTTCTTTACCAAAGAAATTAGTTTATTGTCGATCAGTAATTTAGTGTTGGAAAATAAATGGTCCATATTTCACCTGATTTTGAGATTAATGGTGCATATTAAAAGGTTGTTATAATAGTAAAACAATCAATTTTCTATGAAATTTTCAAAATTTGAAGGTCTTGAACTTGTGGGGCGATTTCGAGACCCTAAAAAACGTTTTTAAGCAATGAATTTTTACAAGAATGAGGTGTACTTTGGGTACACCTCATATCTACATATTAAATAAAATAACTCAAAGAGAGATTTCCAGCAAGCTCTTCCAAGTGCAAAACAGAGCTCGTATGAGAAAGTTACAACTAAAATGGTTAAGGTAAAATTTTGGCACCAATTTACTTCCATAGGGCATAAATCCTTTCTCAGAAATCTGTTTGAGGCACATGAGTAGTATATGGAAACAATATGAAGCATATAAGACATCCATGGAGCCATATTTGGAATCTAGTTATGTACAAATGTGTAAGAAGAGAAATAAGACACTTGTAGAATACATGGATAAAATGGGAGAACAGACTAAACTTCTCTGGACCATAATTTTCATCTTGAAGCTCAAATTTGAGCAAGCAAATAGTTTGGAAAGGTATTGAGGAGGAGAATACATATATCCACCAAATTTTTTGAATTGGGTGCTAAAATTTTATCAGAAAGTAATTAAGTAAATTCTACATCAATAAGTGAGTGGAAATTGCATCTTGTGAATGTTGTAACTTTTCACTAAAAAATCAGAATGGGGCATGAGTACATCCGTTCGAGAGCTGTTTCAAAGAAGAATTTTTCTAAGGAATCATATTTTTACTTAGTGTATTGTGTTATTCATAAATTTATATGAAGTATAACTTGCAATCTAGTTTAGGAAATGTTTTATAATATGCATGTGCTAACGATAATAATTACATCCACATTTCTTGTTGAATTAAAGGTACACAAAAAATTTGGTTATTATGTGAGGATTGGAGTTATGGAAGATTCCTGGGGATAATATAAACATGAGGAGGAGCTTATAGGTCTTCATTTCAGCATGGGAAATTTTTAGACAAAGTCTAATGGAATGAGAGGCGGGTAGGAGCTTGTAACTATGAGAAGCATGCATAGAGAAGCGTAGAGCTATAAGGAAGATAATGAAAGGATTATGAAGGATCAAGAAGAGATAATTTGAATATGTTGTATACGAAATCCAACAAATACTCTGACATAAATAATGAAACTATTGCTAGATAAGTGATCACATCCAGATCCCATTGCAGAAGGGGTGATAATGGGAATGCCAGGCAATCAAGAAGCATGAGCAAGCACCATCATTCCCCAGAGAAGTACACTAGGATCTCTCATGCAAATTCAGGGTCAGGAAGAAACCCAAGTGTGTATCTTGTTAATAGGTAGAGAATAAGGCCCAAGGTAGGCATCTGGAAAGGTGAACTTAGGAAAATCAAGCCACCAACTTTCAATGGTGAGCACAGGAAAGGAGAAGAGGCTAAGGCATGGAAGCTGGAAATGAAGAAATATTTACAGTTACATGATTACCCCTCAAGGGTAGAAGCTAGAATTTCAACCTACCACTTGCAATGAAAGGCATCCACATCATGGGATTAGCTTAAGAAAGCCAAGCACATTGATGAAAAGAGGATCTCATGGATGCAATTCAAAGGATATTTCCAAGAGAAATATTTTTTTGAGAATTATTATGAAAGGAAGTTGAAATAGTTATTTGAATTCAAGTTGGGAAGCATTAAAATGGATGAATATGAGAATAGGTTCTTTGAATTGTTGAATTATTTTGACTTCATAAAGAATGAGAAAGTCAAAATCCAAATATTTTTAAGTGGGTTACCCTCCTTCTACAGTGAAAAGATACAATATTATAACCCCATGAATTTGGAGGAAGCCATAAGGAGATAAAAACATATTTATGAGCAGAGGAGAGTAAGGCCAATCTTCCAAAAATCTTGAAATAACAAGTTGAAAGGAAAGAAGGATCAAAGGAAAAAAAGTTTTAAGACACTGTTTTTCAATAACAACTCCAAAGAAAATCAACAAGATCAATCAACCCAAAATGAGCACAAGAATGCATATTCATTTGGGAAAATTCCAAGGAAACAACCTATACAATGTTGGGGATTTGAGGGAAATCACTTATATAGGGACCACCCTCATAAATGAGAGATAATGAGGACTCTCCACAACATTCAATATGTTGAAACAATTGAAGACATAGAAGGAAATATGCCAAGGATTTATGTGACCTTGGACAACAAGAAATCATAATATCAATCCCCCACAATTTAAGTGGAAGGTAATATTGATAACCAACATGTCACAAGTTTAATTGATTCCGGAGTTAGCCATGGTTACATAAACGCTAACATTGTTTAAATATTTCACTTGCAAATGAATAAGCAGAAGAAATATTGGTTAGTTCAGTTAGCCACAAGGGCTTAGAGGAAAATCAATGATATAGTTAAATATTTTTTAATAGACATGAATGGAAGCAACAAGGTATACATGAACATCATAACATTGGATTCATATTATTGTCTAATTGGAATGTATTTGTTGGAGAAATACTGAGTTGTCCTACACTGTTACAATAAGATAATCACATGTCTTTATGAAAAAGGGGAACAAGGAAAGGTTCAAGGCATTCCAAGAGTTGTAGTTGTTAGAGAAATTTCAGCTATGCAATTGAAAACTAGTTTTAGGAAGGGATGTTAGATTTTTGCATCCCATATGGGAGAGGCATTAAAAGATAAAGTGAAAAGTATTGAAGACCATCCATTCTTGTGGGATTTTAAAGATGTTTTTGGAGAAATTACATGATTTCCACAAAAGAAAGATATTGATTTCTCTATTGATTTGGTTCCAGGAGCCTCCCCAATGTCCAAAACACCATACTGGATGGACACACCCAAGTTGAAAGAGTTGTATATGCATCTTCACGAGTGATTAAAGAAGGGGTATATATGCCCAAGTATGTTGCCTTGGGGTTCCCTAGTTCTTTTTGTAAAGAAGAAATATGGAACTTTAAATATGTGTATTGATTTCAGACAACTAAAGAAGGTCACCATAAAGAAAAAATATCCTTTGCCAAGAATTGATGATTTATTTGATCAGTTGAAAGGTGCAAGAATATTTTCCAAGATTGAATTGAGATTGAGTTATCATCAAGTGATGATAAAATAAGAAGACATCAACAAGACAATATTCAAGACAAGATACAAGCATTATGAATTCATGGTAGTACCATTTTGGATATCAAATGCTCCAGTTGTTTTTATGTGCCTGATGAATGGAGTGTTCAGGGAATACCTAAACAAGTATGAAATTTTGTTCCTGGATGATATACTCATTTACTCAAAGACAAAGGAGGAACATGAAAAACATTTAAGAAAGGTGTTGCAATATTTAAGAGAGCATAAGTTGTATGCTAAGCTAAGTAAGTGCATCTTTTATCAAAAGAATATTCACTACTTGGGGAACATAATTTTCGTAGAAGGGATAGCGGTTGATCCCGGGAAGATAGAGGCAATTAGAGAATGGAAATCACCAAGAAATGAGATATAGGTTAGATCATTCATAGGTATTGCAGGGTATTACCAAATATTCATAAAAGGATTCTCAAATATTGCATCCCCAATCACTTCTTTGCAAAAGAAGGGAGTGAAATTTGAATGGAATCCCAAGTGTGAAGAGAGATTTCAACAACTAAAATACATCTTGAAAAGTGTGCAAATATTGAAGATTGTGTATCTTGATGAATGTTTTGTGGTGTAAATTGATGCATGCAAAGAATGTCTTAGTGGAGTCCTCACACAAAAATATCATGTGGTATGTTATGAGTCAAGAAAATTAAAATAGTATGAGAGGAATTATGATACACATGAATTGAAATTAACATCCATTATTCATGCATTAAAAATGTGGAGACATTACCTCATGGGGTGGAAATTTGAACTAAGGATAGACCACTATGGGCTAAAGATTGTTTTGGATAGCCAACATTAAATTCCAAACAAACTAGATGGTTGGAATTCCTTAGTGAGTATGACTTTGAAATTAAGCACATCAAGGGAAAAAAAAACAAGTGGTTGATGCACTCAGTGGGAGAGCACATGAGATTCATAATGCAACAATAAACATGTATAGGAGTGATCTAAAAGATAAAATTATTGTAGAAGAAAACTCAGATCAACAATATTTACAAATAAAAAAACATTACACCAAGGAAATTTACAGCAAAAATTTAAAGACTTTGAGCTAAAAGAAGATGGAATTCTCATGTACAAAGGAAAAGTATATGTGCAGAATTCCAGTGAGCTTAAAAATGTAGTGCTTAGGGAAATGCACAATGTGCCATATGATGGGCACCCAAGATATCAAAGAACAATTGCAGTTTTAAGAAGCCAATACTTTTGGCCAAGAATGAAGAAATAAGCAGCTAATTATATAGTCAAATTCCTAGAGTGATAGAAGGTGAATACCAAGCATAGGAACCCAACTGGGTTATTGTAGACATTTCCCATTCTAAAATGGAAGTGGGAAGTTTTCATAGTGGATTTTATTACTAAGCTTCCTGTTAGCACCGCCATTTTTCTTTCCAATTTAGAGTCGGTTTTAAAGTCACGTTGTGACCCTTGCACTCAAACATGTGAAGTCAGGTATGTAACACCATGAGTTTGATGTCAATAAGTGTCTAGTTGGCCCTTGGAAATGGGAATGGATTTCATATTTGAAACTTGTATAAGAGGTACGGGTATGTATTTTCCAAGAAAGTCGAGTCCTGTCGAGAAACCGGTCTCTATGTGCCCCAGGTCGAATCAAGTGGTTAATAGAGGTTGCGTCAGAAAGTAAAACAGTTATTATCAGTTCATCATGGAGGCCAGGGGAATGAAAAATCATGATGTTCGTATCATGCATGATCAACAAACCTTATCACCTGTATCCTATACCTGGGGATTTTCCATGGAAAACCTGCAACTTGACTTGGAACATCTCGTTTCCATGAATTTTCTTTCCTCCATCATGATTTCCTCTCCTATTCGATTTGTTATAAATTCTTGATTCTCGACATTCTCTCTAGTCGTAGAACCAGGCCTAAACTCTATTTTCAATTTCCCTTTCCAGTCCAGCGTGATCATAACCTTCCCTCCTGTGCGTTTGTTGGATACACTGCGAGAATAGTTCACCTTGGTCGTGCCATGGAGACCTCTCAGAGCGCAAGGAAAGGTGTGCGAAGAATTAGAACTGTAAGATCCAAGCCCCAAAGGGACTGGGATTCATTCTCACCTGTGGCAGGCATTCACAAAGACGTAAAAGGAACTATTATTTTACTTGTAGAGAAGACCAGATCAATTCATGGAAAATATGAAATGGAGGGATTCACACAGGAAGGGAAGACAATAAGATCCCCCTCTCCCCAACAAAAAATTCCTCGGAGGAGGGGCAGGCTAAGAAAAAACTTGGAGATCATGGAAGCTCGAATTACAAAAGAACCATGCATCATATTGATAGCTGAAGAATGACTCAGGTTCGCCATCCGGCTAGAACCTCCTGGGGGATCGAGCTGCGAAGATAGGAGAAAAACAAGGAGAGTGAATAACAAAGGAGCCAATGAGCAAGTTCCATCTCAACAAATGAAGCAAGAGAAACTAGTCATCATCGAGCTCTATCAGGAAAACATGGAATTAAGGAAACAACTAGCGACAAAGGCCACAAAAGCATCCACAACACAGGGTCGCGAAGGGAACATGGCATGGTTGAAGATGTAGCTCATAAAGGTGTAAGACACCATTGTAAATCTATGAGAAGCACAGAGACTGATGGAATAAAGGCACGTGAAACATTTCAGAGAATGTGAAACGACCGAGATAGAAGCCTGTGTAGCTCTTGTGAGCACACAAGAAAAACAAGTTTAGCTGGCACCCGTCTCTGCACCCACTAAAGATGAGACAAATCTTGGAAGTTTTGAACGATACATTTCTTTGAAACACGCTACCATTTTGATAATGACCATGACATTTTAACAACTTCTTATTGTGCGTAGCTCTCAACAAATGATCACATCACAAAAATCGAAGCCATTATTTATAGACAACAAGCTCCTGACAAACACCTCTTTGACGAGACACTTGCTCAAAGGAACACGACACATATTTTCTCCATGCCAAAGCCTAACTAACGATCATATCCCGTGGAAAAACTACGAAAGATCATAAGTAAAAAGGCATGATTATTGTCTATTTTTGGAAACACTATGCGAAGAGTCTGCAACACATGTTGCTCAATGTTTCATAGTTCTAAGGGTTAGCATTTAGGAAGAAGGGTAGCCCAAGCAACACCCTTGTTTATATATTTCATCTTTTCGATGTAAGCCAGGTTGGTTGGAAAATGTGGTAGACGATAGCTATTGTATGTAATCTGAAGTTTTCCCGGAATTTAATGCCAAGGTCCTATGAATTGATGAAAATATTCTAGTTGTAACAGTTGGATGTATTGTGCTTCTTTCTTTGCGTATGTTCTTTCATGTTATAATTATTTCATATCTTTTTCTATCTATTTTGGAACGAATTATCGAACCTGTGGATTCGTTGTACAATGCCCCTTGTTCATGCCACTTAGACAAAACATTTTCCTCTAAAGCTAACTCTGAATTCGTTCATAGTGACGCTCCTGAGTTACTTCCTGTAATTTCTCCTGCCACACATTACATTTTTACATTGAAGGTTGTTTCTCACCTAGCCTTTCTCCTCTCGAATCTAGTCACTGATTCATTTGTCCCATCTCTTCCTTAGATCAACCCCATAGCCCATTATTCACCTTCCTGAGCCAATATAACCAGAACCCATTTGATCATAGGTGTTAAATCTAGCCATTGTTTTCAAAGTCATATCCTGCGCAGAGACCGCGCCATTTCGGAGAGAGCCCTCTCCAGATTCGAAAGGCTAGTTTCAGGTCTCAAAGTTTGGTTGAAAAAGTTACCTTCTTCGTCTTTTTATCAGTCGAATGGATTTATGAAGTGATAACACTTCCCATAATAGTGAAACATCATGATTCCATCATGTTGGTAGTGGATACATTAACTAAGGAATCACATTTTATTCTAGTAAAGACTACCCACAAGGAATCAAATATTGAAGAAATATGCATGAAATAAGTTGTCAGAATACATGGAGTGCCCAACGAAACTCTTTTATATAGATATTCAAAGTTCACATCCAAGTTTTGGAAGGGTTTTTTCAAAGGTTTTGGGACAAATCTAAATCTAAGTATAGTGTATCACCTAGAGTCAGATGGGAAAATGGAAAGGACTAACAAAATAATTGAATACATGCTCATAAAGTTTTTGATAGACCATCCATCAAAGTGCAAAGATTACATTCATTTAGTGTAATTTGCTTACAATAATGGGTATCAAGCCTCATTAAAAATTATTCCATTTGAAGTCTTGAATGGTAGGACTTGTAACACACTAGTGAGTTGGGATAATCTAGTAGACAAAGATGCTATTGGGATAGATTTGTTGAAGGAAATGGAAGAGAGGATGAAAAAATTAAAGTAGAATTTAAAGGCTGTGAAGGATAGGAAGAAAAATTATGCAGACAAGAACAAAGTTTTTAGATATCATAAAGTGGGATAACATATGTATTTAAAAGTGGAGAAAAAAAGTTTGCTAGGACTAGGAAGATTCCCAAAGTTTCCAGCAAGACATTGTGGACGTTTTGAAATATTAGAGAAGATAGGGCCAATTTCATACATGATAAAATTTCCTACATCCATGAGAGTGCATAATGTATTCCATGTGTTATTATTAAATAAATATGTTCATGGCCCTAACCAAATAATTGATTGGACTATGATCCAAGTGGAACACAAAGGGGATTTCTGGGTGGAACCAATACATATCCTCAACCGAAAGGTCAAAGTTCTCATAAACAAAGCCATAGGGTTGGTAAAGTCTCAATGGACCTGCTATGGTAAAGAGGACGCAAAATGGGAGCACAAAGTAAATATGTAGGAAGAATACCCACAATATTTTGACAATTTTGAAGAAAACATAATATAAGAATGCAAGACTCCATTTTGAGAAACTAGAGTTCCAAAACCACATCTCAGAGTTCTAGCCAACCTAAATTGGGGCCCCTAATAAAATAATGGTACAAATTGATGGAATGTGAGAAGTGAAGGGGGTACATTCCTTGGGTTAGTAGGTTGAGAGGAACATGATATTTTGTTTGGAATTGCTGCTAGAGTTGTAAAATTGTAAACTTTTTATTTCTTAGTATTATGATGTAAATTTTTGCATGTAGATTCGCATAGTGTGCACCGAGGATGGTGCACAATTGTAGGGGAGGGTGAATGTAATGTCCCCACTATAATACCTATTTAAATTAATGTTTAATGCATATATAATGTGTGTCCATGACCAAGCGATTTATATGCGAATTGTATTTATAAATTGTAATAATAAAATGTGATGCCAATGACTAGGGACATGGACACAGATGGGGGCTGATTAATCCACATGATATGGGAGAGTATAACAGAATGTATAAGAGGGGTCAAAGGGGGAATTACCTTTTTGAAAAAATAGGTATTCCAATAGAGGAAAAACACCTTCATTAACCACTCACAAAACCAGATCAAAGATCAACACACAGATGATTTTATGTGGTAAAACGCCTATGGGGAAACATCCACAACCCCAACCAATGTGGCCACTTGGAGAAATTTATTAATGAAAAATAAAATATTAAAAAGATATTTATAAGATATTTTCTCACAATTGATCATCGGAAAATGACCCTCCATTCTCTTTAAATAGAGATCATGGAGCAATCCGGTGTTAAGCCATAGATCAATTTAGTTGTTAAGATCAAGGAGAATACGATCCCTTAGATCATTCTATGTTAGGAACATATCGTGATTTTCGGGTTACCTAACTATAAATGCATACTAAATAAACAAACTAAGAAACACACTTTTACTTAACAACACATTAGACAAACTTTATCTTAACTAAATCCTAAGTGTCTAAATATCGTAACACCCCCCTTAAGAAGAACTTGAGATAGGATTGTAGGATTTACAAAGGTGACCCGATAGGAGAAGGAAGGAGGAATTAGAGAATATTCCCCCTTAATGACAACTTTATGAACTCATAACATAGATTAAAGTTTGGAAAAATTCACTTCTATAAGAGACTTTCTGAAAATTCTTGCAACTTGATCTTTTGTAGCGAAAAATAACACTTCAATAACTTGATCATGAATGAGTTTTTCGATGAAGTGCATGTGAATTTTGATGTGTTTCTATGATGATGTTGAAATTGATATTTGGTGAACTTGATGGAACTCTAATTGTTTCACTAGAGGGTGGTCAGATGTTGTTGATGGAATCCAAACTATGAAAATATCAGTCAAAGCCACAAGGCTTCCTAACTTGAATTAATTGTTGCTCAGTACTTTTCTACTGACAAAGAAAGAGAAATAGCATGTTGTTTCTTACAAGCCCAAGTGAGAGGTCCTAAACCAAAACTGAAAAACATATACTGTAATAGAATTTCGATCATCAAGGCCACTGGCCCAATCTGAATTACTGAAAGCAACCAATAAATGATTCCCCCATGAGATGTAATGTATCCCAAATTGAATTGTAACCCGAACATACTGAATTATCCTTTTAACTACATTCCAATGGATTTCATGGGGTGTTTTCATATACCGAGCAACAAAACCAACAACAAATGAAATATCAGGATGAGTATGAGTCAAGTATAAGAGGCTACCAGCTAACTGATGGTTCAAAGTGGCATCAACTTCGGGACAAGTACAAGTGGTAGTAATTTTGACAAGGGGTTGTTTTTTAATATTCTATGTGAAAGCGATGGAGAAGGTCACAAGCATTCTTAGACTGGGAAATAAAAATTCCTTCCTTGGTTTGCAAAACGTGGAGGCCAAGGAAATAGTGAAAAATAACCTAATTTGGTCATTTCAAATTTCTTCTTAAGGTTGGATTTCACATGGTTTAAAAGTTTAGGGTCACTACCAATGAGTATAAGATCATCAATAAAAAAAACAAAGATTATGAGATGATTTCCTTCTTTCTTTGTATAGACATTGGGGTCAGAATGGCATCTAGAAAATCCAATGTCAAGAAGAAAGATATCCATTTTGGCATATCAAGCTTGAGGAGATTGATTACGACCATAAAGATATTTCTTAAAGTGAAAAACAAGGACAGATTCATCCTGTACATAGCCAAGAGGTTGTTCCTTGTATATTTATTCTTGTAAAGCCCCATGCAAGAAGGTGGATTTAACATTCATATGATGGACCTCCCATTTATATGAGGCTACAAGGGATACAAAAAGATGGATGGAATTCATTTTAGCTATAGGGGAAAAGCTTTCATTGTAGTAAATTCCATAAACTTGGGAGAATCCTTTGGAAACTAATTGAGCCTTGTTTCTTTCAACACTTCCATATGGTGCATACTTAGTTCTATAAATCCATTTACATATGAAAAGTTTTCTTCCTCTTGGAAGAGGTACACGATCACAAGTATCATTCACCATTAAAGAGAAATACTTTTCATTCATTGCTATATCCCAATCTGGATGACCCATAGCTTCTTTAAATGTTTCTGTATCACGAGTCTTTGAAAATTGAGTCAAAAGAGAAGAGGCTTGTTGAAACTGTGTATGTGTCCAACGCTAATATGAAGGATCATTGGAAAGATCACCAGCTGCTTCTAGAGTTGAATAGACCCATATGGGAAGTGGTGGTATTGGTGTATGTTTATGTTCAATGGACTCATCTAGAGGAAGGTGAGCAAGTAGATTTTCATCCTCACTATCATCACCTGAAGAAGAAGTAACCATAATAGTAACAAAAGATGGCACAAATGTCAAAGATTGATCATAGGCCGAAGAAGGCATAAACATCAAATTAGGTTTGTAGGCTAAGACATTTTCATCAAATTTTACATCTCTTCTAATAGTAATTTCATTGGAATGAGGTTGAAGAAGTTTGTAACCTTTGACACCTTCAGAATATCCAACAAAAATACAATTCTCACTTTTAGGTTGTAAATCTTTACTTTTCTCATCAGGAATGTGAGCCCATGTTACACTGCCAAATACATGTAAGTGACTTACATATGGATTACTTTTATTCGATGCTTCTTCCAGTTTTATATTTTTAGAGCCTTTGTGGGAGTGCAATTTACTATGTAATTTGCATAGTTAATGGCTTCCTCCCAATAATTAAGACGTATTCACTTATATCGGATCATACAATTAGCGATTTTTGTTAGTGTGTGATTCTTTCTCTTAGCAACACCATTTTGTTGTGGTGTATATGGAACAATGTGTTTCATCTAAATGCCCTATGTAGTGCAATAACTTTTAAATTTGATGTTCACATATTCACCACCATTATTTGTTCTTAACCTTTGAAGTTGATGTCCAGAATGTTTTTCTACAAGGACCTTGTAGGCCAAAAACTTCACTCTTGATTTTTAAGAATTAAATCCAAGTACGTATGGAGAATTCATCAATGAAATTTAATAAATACTTGCACCCAGAAAAACAAGGAGAAGAAATAGGACAATACAAGTGACTATGAACAAGCTACAAAGGGGTCGAGGCATGCCAAGAGGAACATTTGTCAAAATTGTCTTCATGGTGTTTATATAGAACACAACTGACACAAACACCATCTCTACAAGAAAAAAAAAAAAAAGAGTCACCATCTATTGATTACATAGTTGTTGTAATGAGTGATAATTTAGATGACCAAACCACTCATGCCAAAGTTTGCTCAAGTCATTGCTATGAGCAACAAAAACTGATGTAAAATATGATGACACAAAGCTGTCAAAATTATACAACCTAGTAATATCATCAACAATTCAAGTTGCGAGAACATGCTCAGGATATTTTAGATCCTTGATTACAAATTGGTGAGGTGAAAACCCTACGATTTTACCTTCACATGAATGATTGATTTGATACATTGATAGAAGGTTGCAGGAAATACTTGGAACACATAATACATCATTGAAATGTCCATCATGTTAAGCCAGAAATAGTGGCACATTACCCCTTAATTGGGGTATATTACATTAGTAATTTTATTTTATTTATGTCTTCTTAGGTCCATTAGTTGTAATTGTACCTCCTAGTCTCCTATATATACAAAGAAGACATTTTCATTTTGAATCATCTTGTATTTGGAAATTTGTGTGGTGTATAAGTGTTAGGACCATACAATGTACCTTTTTGCTCACACTTTTTGCTACCTTTACACCCTTGTTTCACTCACATTTAATCTCACATTATCACTTTACCCTATCTTTCCAAAGGTATACAACGTCTCTTCTCTTTACTGTATGTTTAATCTGTTTTGCATATAATTTTACATTACTATCGTACTTAACCATTGATCAGAAATGTATAAGTGTTGAAATAGTTCGAACTGCAGATTAGCATTAAGGCCTGTTGCTGAAACAGTTAAAGTATGCAAACCCTGTGGCTGAAACAGTCTGTGGACTATGATGCTGAAACAAAAACTCACACAGAAGAAGTTGTTACACTCTCCGTGGTCTATGATGCTGAAACAACAACTGCTACACTCTCTGTGGTCAACGATGTTGAAACAACAACTCACACAGAAGAAGTTGTTACACAGTCTGTGGTCTACGATGCTGAAACATAAACACAAAACTATTACATTGACCACAACAACTGCACCTTGAGCTAGCATTAACCATCGCTGTTGCCTGAGACCAAGTTGTTGAAACAGTCAGAACGCAAATCCTGTGGCTGAAACAACCCATGATTTGCGATGCCGAAACAACATACAACAACAGTAACAAGAAGACAAATAAAGAAGCTGTTACTCCAGCCGCAACAACAACACCCCACTCAGCACTTGTAATAGCATTCTGTTACGGGAGACTAGGATACCCTATTCTAGTATAGAAATCGGATCTGACTAAGAATAGGATTAAGATGTGCAAATGTAATTTGATGATCAAATTTTATCGAGGGGATTCTCCTCTTTAAATAAGAGGAAATCATCATTAGAGAGGACCTTATTTTTATCTAAGAAAAGATTTTACAGAGAGGGACGTGTTTTACTTCAGCTTGTAATATGATACAGTTGACAGACGAATAAAAGACTGTTCTAAGAATTTCTCTCTAGTTCCTTTCGTTTCAGGGGAATCTTGTGAGAAGAGAGGGCCCACCTTCTTCACAAGATTCACCCATTAGATTTGTAGTGTGTTAGTGTTATTTTTGTTCATGCCTTGATTAATTTATGTTTTGCTGAAACACTACTTTATTGAACTCTGTTTTGCTGAAACACTACTTTACTGAATTCTATCTTGCTGAAACTCTTCTTCATTGTTTTCATATGATTCATGCTTGGGTAATGGTTAATCATTCTAGTTAGCAATCATGTTTGGTGAATTTATGAAAGCTTGATAATCAGGGATAGGTGTTGAAGATTCTTGCTTGGGGAATAGGGTCATGTTCTCTATTAGAGATAGTTAGCCTTAAGTGCATTTCAATTAGTAATGAGTTCATAAAAGTGTGGTGATCGGAAACAGGTGTTGAAGATTCCTGCTTTGGGAATAGGGTCATGTTCTTTGTTATAAGATAGCTGGTCTTTCCTTTTTGTAGTGTCCTGAAAGATTTCTTTTCCAGGTTGTTATTTTCTTAATGTAATCCATGATTCTTTGGACAATTATTTCTTTAAACATTGAGCTCTGCAATAGGTAGATTTCTTTCCTGTAACTCAAGTTAGGACTTCAGTTTGTTCAAGGCAAAAGTGTGACTAATATATTTTTACTACAACTCTAAGTTGCTTTTGAGATTGAGCATATATAATGCGTGATTACCTTTGAAATAAACAGACTTCCCTGGGTTGACAATTTATGTAACACTTGATTGTTTAGTTAAATAAGAAATCATAGTGACCAACAATACGGAGGTTTCCCACTCAAAGAGGCTTATTATATGAAATTCTCTCTTTTTCAAGGCGTTGATTACTTATTATGAGGTTTTTTTATGCTATTTTGATATTTGGTTCTTAAATTTTGGTATCAGAGCTCAAGGTCTTAGGTTTCGCTGGTGCATCTAAGACACCTTGGAATTTTCACTATAACTTATTTTCTATGATGTTTCAAAATGAACCCTTAGGATGATATTTATTAGATGGACCAAGGTACGCGGGGTTAAAATTTAAGCTCCCAAGGCCTTACAATTTTAGAGATATAGCGTATGTAATATAGGGTTATGGAATCATCTTGAATTTAGTCATTTCATAATTATCACTATAAAAACTTTTCTCTAATGTTTCATACCCTAAATCCTGGAGTATATTCCTATAAATTATCAAGTTCTGGGTCATCCTACTTTTGTAGACACACTCTGTGTAAGATAGGGTATTTGACTAGTCATATTAACTAGTCTCAAACAGGTGTTCTGGGTAAAACAATGATATATTAATTAGTGAGTATCCAAATTAAGTGAGACTGGTTTCATTGGATAGTGGACCATTTGTAGTATTTCTAGTGCAAGTTTCAGAATCAAATATCAGATATTGTGTGCTTGGCACTCTTTGCAAGTACACTCTCTTGGAAAGGACAAAAATAAGCAAGGTGTGGGGAAGTTACAATAACTTACACTTGGCACATCCAATTTTGATCAGACCTGTGGCATTGCAGAGAATACATATCAAAGAACTACAAAACAAAATTTTCATACCCAAAAGGGCCAAAATTTTGGAGATACAATAGAAGAAAGATAGTCTAGCAGAACCACCTCGAAATCAAGGTTTAAAAGTGATATTTGGAAACCATGCCACCAAAAAAGGCAACTTCTACACAAAATAAGCCTCCATATTGTCCTACTTGGACTCCTGATGAAGGTGAAGAAATTCACATGGACATAAATTATTTACAAAAGAAGACAATAACAAAAGATGAACTACAAGGGATGATGGATTCAACTGAAGCTAAGTTGGAGGCAATAATTTATACTAATATGGATGGTTTAAAAAGGGATATCATGGAAGGATTGAAAATTTTCCTAATAGAGAGGACACCTGAAAGTGAAAATGTATCTAATGAAATTCATGATGAGGACACAAGGAAGATGAATCGAGATTGGAGAAACTCCAACTTTGGGTTGAAGACCAACCACTTTCCTAAGATCGATATGAGGAAGTTTGATGGCAAGGATCCAAGCACATGGATACTTAGATGGAGAAATTATTTGATCTACATGATGTGCCACATATAAAAAAGGGTACAAATTGCTTCTTTATATTTAGAACCCAATCACTTTGTGTGGTATCGATGGATTTATTCTCACAAATCACTTTTCACTTGGACAATTTTCACGGAAGAAATGATAGCACACTATGAGGATACAAGGAACAATAACTTCTTTCGCCAATTGATAAATGCCAAGAACAAGAGTTCAATTGCTGAGCACATTGAGAACTTCCAAAGATTCAATATAAAGGTAATGAATATTCCATATGAGCACATGATTGATGTATTCATAGGAGCTTTAAAGGATGACATTCGACATGAGGTTTTCCTTTGGGAACCCAGATCATTGGAGAATGCGTTCAAGGTGGCAAGAAATGTTGAAAGTAAAAATATGGCTATGGCTACTATAATGACCACTCCTAACATCTATCAAGAGAATATTGTTCCTTCTTCTAAAACACCTCAACCTACAAGATTGACACATCAACAATTCAAGGAAAGAAAAGAAAAAGGTTTATGCTTTAATTGTGACAACAAGCACAATAAGTGACATAAGTGTGGTGAGAAGAAATTATTCTAGATAGATTGTGAAGATGAAGAAGAACAAGAACACGAACAAGAACCATCTCAAGATGAAAACGTAGAAGATATGTCTTCTGAAGAGTTGACTCCCATGATATCATTCAATGCATTGGTTGGAATTAGCACTCCTCAAACCCTCAAGATAGAAGGATATATCAAAAAGAAAAAGGTAATAGTCCTAATCAATTATGGTAGTACTCATAATTTCATTCACTCTAAATTATCCAAATCTCTCAATTGATTTATATATACAGTGCCAGAGTTTCAAGTAATGATTGAAAATGGAGGAACTATCAAATTCTCAAGAAAATTCCATAAGATCAATCTTTCTATGGGGGAATATGTAATGAATATTACAATGATTTCTATGCCCATGGATGGTGCTGATGTCGTACTAGGAGTCCAATGGTTACAATCATTGGGAACATTGGCTTTTAATTTTCAAGAACTTTTCATGAAATTTTCATTGGAAGGAAAGGAAATTGAGTTAAAGAGTATCCAAGGGAAACCCAGTAAGGTGATAATCTCGAATGGAATGACAAAATTATTGAAAAAGGGGCATCAAGGTGTAACTGTATAACTACGCTCACTAGATTTTCAAACATCTAAGCCATGTATTCCTCTAGATCTCCAAGGGAGATTCATAAGAATTCCAAAGTATTTGAATATATTCCTAGAGGTCTTCCACCCATTCGAAATCATGATCATTTTATTCACCTAATTCTTGGGAGATTTCCTCCTAACATCAGGCCTTACATATACCCTTATTCCCAAAAGAGTGAAATTGAGTGTATGGTTGAAGAAATTCTAGAGGTCGACATTATTATACCTATCCAAAGTTATTACTCTACACCGATGGTAATGGTACTCAAGAAAGAGGTCTCATGGCGTATGTGTCTATATTATAAAAATCTCAACAAGATCATTATTAAAGATAAGTTTCCCATTCATGTCATTGATGAATTGTTAGATTAACTACATGGAACAATCTATTTCACAAAGTTGGATCTTCGTTCAGGGTATCATCAGATTAGAATGAAGGAAGCATATATCCCAAAAACAACATTCCAAACTCATGAAGGCCATTATGAATTTTTGATCATGCCTTTTGGCCTTACGAATGCACCTTCCACATTCCAAGGGTTGATGAATTCCATTTTCAAGCCCTTCCTTTGAAAATTTGTGCTAGTATTTTTTGATGATATACTAGGCTATATTAATTCTTGGGAGGATCATGTTTGACATGTTGACAAGGTGCTACAACTACTAAAGTAGCAACAACTATATGCCAAATCATCCAAATGTTTCTTTGGG
>JZKD02S1433108.1:46567-61093 GCA_000966675.3 Picea glauca
AAATTACAATCTTCAAATGGAGAAAACACAATCCTAGACTATATATGTACCGTGGGAAATACTATAGGAATACAAAACACATTTCGCTGTAATGTTTGAAGCTTCTTTGAAATACGACACTAATAAATGTTCATAGGTTTTAAATGGATACCGAAATGAGTTAAGCTCCTTGTCCTTGGTAAAGTATCATGATTTGGTTATTCATATTTCATTCTCTCTAGCACTTGGGAAGGTCTGCAGGGGGAGGTTCCAATGTTTCCAAAGGACTGTGACCGTTCTTCACTAAGAACACCATATTCAATCCCCACGCTAAATGGTCATCTAAATGGCAGTGCAGAAACCACACTCATGTCCAAAGAACAACGATAGTTTGCATTTTATATTAATCTGTAATTTGTGAATAAATTCAATATGATATAATCGAATTGAAGTGTGAATGAGTTTATATATACCTGGATTGTCAGCTTTGAATCTTATGGCAACCCACCCGCTGACAAGAGAGATTATTGTGTTGCATTGTGGGGGATCAACCAGATTAAATTTGTAAAGTCCTCTCCCACCACGTAAAAGTTGTAGCCATGAAGATGCATTGGATGGTTTTCTGCTACGAAGATGTTTGTACCCTGAAAAACCAGTTGTATTGTAGTGTTGTATTTGAGTACTTTGACTTTTGTTGCGAGGTCAGGTGCCCAAATGTTTTTTGGGTATATCCCTCCCCGTGTAGTTGAATCTAAAGGGAGGTTTTGATGGAAAATCCGTCATAAACACACCATTAATAGAGAAATAATAAGCTTGAAGCAAAGTGATCGTGGGCAATACAAAGGATATGTTGTTCATGCTTGCACTGAGCCTCGTTCCGTTGGGGCCTTCACAGGTTTTCCTAGTGGCACACGGAAGCAATCTCAGTCCAACTGTGGAGATGAGGCTTTCATCTATGTTATGAGGATTGTCTAATGGGTACTCTTCGGAAGCGAGGCTTCGCAGTGATCTACTAAATTTGGTGACAACCGCAGTGTGATTGTAGTATGGAAGCCTAGGAAAAATGGGGCGCGTAGAATTTTTGTGTCCCATGTGTTGGAAACATGCCAACGAATTTGCTCATGTGTGTTCACTTGCAGATGCACATGCACATGGTATAAGGTGAAGGTGTTTGTCTTATTATAAGGTTCACATGGTATAAGGAGATTTGATTATTAAATCATGGAGGTGAGCCTTTCTTAAAAGGTGACTCTTTTTTTTTTTTTATGTGGAAGGGTGTTTTAAAAGGGGGAAAATATTTATATATTTTAAAAACCTTTTTTTTTATTAGCAAACTTTTTTGGGTTTTATACCATTATTCCTCCACATTTAAAAGGGTTTGGTTTTTACAAGTAGTGGTTTTGGATGGTAGTTTTTTCTAATGGCGAAAGTGCAGAGTTCCAAGTTTGAGATTGAGAAGTTTAGTGGTAAGAATAGCTTTGTGCTATGGAAGATCAAGATGCGAGATATCCTTGTGCAACAAGGATTGAAAAAGGCCTTGGCTGGAAGGTCAAAGAAACTGACAAGCTTGATAGATGAGCACTAGGAGGATTTGGATGCAAGGGCCCTCAGTACTGTTCACATGTGTCTAGCAGATGAGGTATTTTTTAACATTGTTGAAGAGACGACAACAACAGGTTTGTGGACCAAACTGGAGAGTCTATATATGACAAAGAACTTGTCAAACAAAATCTTCTTAAAGATCCAGTTGTACAACTTGCGGATGAAAGAAGGTACGAAAATTGTTGATCACTTGAATGTCTTCAATACTTTGATTTCTCAATTAACTGCAATAGAAGTAGAGTTTGATGACGAGGACAAGGCTATTACGCTACTCTGTTCGTTGCCTGAGTCTTGGGATCATATGGTCACAACTGTGTGGTTTAACACAACAAATGCCATTGATTATGACAATGTTGTGGGAGCTTTGTTGTGTGAGGAAATGAGGAAGAAATCCAATAAGGAAAACTTTACAGCAGAAGCAATGGTGGTCAGAGGATGATCTATAGAAAGAGGGAAAAGTCAGAGGGGTACATCAAGGTCTAAATCAAAGGGCATGCAGAGTAAGCAAAAATGTTGGTTTTGTGGCAAATCTAGGCATCTCAAGAAGTATTGATAGAAAAGACATAATGTAGCTAAGGAGGACTCCATAAAAGAAGCAAAGGAAGCTAATGTAGCTGAAACAAGTTCAGGTTCAGGTTTAGGTATGGTTGATGAGGTATTGTCTACTTGTGATGTTTCACATCAACATCAACATTGGTTGTTAGATTCTGATGTGTCCAACCACATGTGTCTTCATAGAAATTGGTTCTCAACTTACAAATCTATTGATGATGGTGTTGTTTTTATGGGAAATGATTTTTTTTGTAAAATTGTTGGAGTTGATAGCATTTGGATTAGAATGCATGATGGTTCTGTAAGAACATTAACAGATGTAAGACATGTACCCAAACTAAGAAAGAACTTGATTTCTTTGGGAGTTCTAGATTCTGTTGGTTACATGTGTACAACTCAAGGTGGAGTGTTGAAGGTGTCCAAAGGCATCTTAGTGGTCATGAAGGCAAAGAGGATCAAGAACCTTTATCAGCTTGAAGGAAGGACATAAGTAAATCAGGTAGTGGTAGCATCTGAAGATGGAAGTGACTCTGTTCATTTATGAAATCAACGTTTGGGTCCTATGAGCGAGAAATGGCTTAAGGTACTGGTTGATCGTAAGTCACTTCCAAGTTTGAAGTTTCTGAATTTGAATTTCTGCAAGTATTGTGTTTTTGGAAAACAGTGTAGACAAAATTTTAAAATAGGAAGGCATATAAGAAAATGTATCTTTTACTACATTCATTCAGATGTTTGGGGACCATCCCCTACAGTTTCTTTTGGAGGATCGTCATATTATGTGACATTTGTAGATGATTACTCTAGAAAGGTTTGGGTCTATTTACTTAAAAGAAAAGTTGATGTATTTATTACTTTTAAGAAATTCAGAGCGTTTGTTGAAAAGAGCACTGACATGTCAATCAAGTGTTTAAGGACATATAATGGTGGTGAGTTCACATCTGAGGAATTTGAGAACTATTGCAAGGAAGTTGGGATCGAAAGACATAATACCACGGTTTATACTCTTCAACATAATGGTGTTGTTGAACGCATGAATATGACTCTTCTAAAGAGAGCAAGGAGCATGCTCAGTAATGCCAAGATGCAGCAGGAATTGTGGGCAGAAGCAGTTCTTACAGCATGTTATTTGATAAATTAGTCACCATCAACTGTAATAAACTATAAGATTCCAGAAGAGCTATGGACAGGTCATTCCTATGATTTTTCAAATATGAGAATATTTGGTTGTGATGCTTTTGCTCTTATTTCTAAAGATCAGCGTTCTAAGTTAGATCCTAGATCAAAGAAATATGTCTTTGTTGGTTATGGTGATGGAGTTAAGGGGTATAGACTATGGGATCCTACTGCCCACAAACTCATCATAAGAAGAGATGTAATATTTGGTGAATCCTCACTCTTAAAATCAGAATTAGTAGATGTTGAAGTGAGACAAGAACATGTACCACAAATTCATCAAATTCAGTTGGAAACCCAACCATCTTCAGGAAGGCAGGAGCATGAAGAAGTTCTAGAAGAAGAAGAAGAAGATGAAGATGCATAAAATATCTAGGAAACTGAGGATATGCCTAAACCATCTATGAGGAGATCTTCACGGGTCAGGAATCCTCTTGCAAGGTATGACGATTATGTTTCATCTATGGCTTTGGTTTCTATTGATGGATAACCTAGTTGTTTTCAGGAAGCAATTAAGGTATCTGAAAGTGCTCAATGGAAGAAGGCCATGAAAGAAGAAATGGGTGCCTTAGAGAGGAATAAAACATGGGACCTGGTAGAACTTCCAAAGGACATGAAGGTTGTCGGTTGCAAGTGGGTCTACAAACTGAAAAAGGGTGTTGATGATAAAGTCGAAAGGTATAAAACAAGAATGGTAGCAAAAGGGTATTCTCAAAAGAAAGGTATTGAT
Source organism: Picea glauca (assembly GCA_000966675.3). NCBI lineage: Eukaryota > Viridiplantae > Streptophyta > Pinopsida > Pinales > Pinaceae > Picea > Picea glauca. Next base: position 50,604 of record JZKD02S1433108.1, read on the forward strand.
TTTCATGAGATCTTTTCACCAGTTGTGAAGCTTGTTTTAGTTCGTGTTCTGTTAGCACTAGTTTCTTTACTTGATCTTGAGTTAGAGAAGCTAGATGTTAAAACAACATTTCTACATGGAGATTTAGATGAGGATATATATATGGAACAACCAAAAGGGTTTCTTCAGGATCGCAATAAGAGGTTTGTTTACAAACTCAAGAAGTCATTGTATGGCCTGAGATAGTCTCCCAGGAAATGGTACAAGAAGTTTGATTCCTTCATGGTGAGCCTAAATTTTACAAGAAGTGAATATGATCATTTTGTTTACTTTAAAAAGTTGGAAAATTGCATGTTCATTATTTTGGTGTTACATGTTGATGATATGCTTGTGGCAAGCAAAAGCATGGTTGAAATCAACAGGTTAAAGGCTTAATTGGCTAGGGCATTTGATATGAAGGATCTAGGAGTAGCAAAACAAATCTTAGGCATGGAGATACATAGAGACATGAAAAATGGTAAGTTGTGGTTATCACAACAGAAGTATGTGGAGAAAATACTTATGAGATTCGGTATGAATAATGTGAAACCTGTACAGATCCCTTTGGCTTCCCATTTTAAGCTTTCTTCAGGTTTATGTCTTAGTAATGATGAAGAAAATGATTATATGTCTCGTGTACCATATGCCAATGTAGTGGGAAGTTTGATGTATGTGATGGTGAGTACTAGACCAGATATTTCTCATGCAGTTGGTGTTGTCATTCGATACATGGAAAATCCAGGAAAAGAGCATTGGGAAGTAGTGAAATGGGTGCTTCGATATCTTAGAGTCACACGCAATTATTCTATCACCTATGATGGTTCCAGAGATTCAATTTGAGGTTATGTAGATTCAGATTTTGCAGGTGACTTGGACAAAAGGAGATGCACTTCAGGAGATGTCTTTACTCTTGCAGGAGGACCTATTAGTTGGATGTCAAAGCTTGAAAAAGTAGTCGCTTTATCCACTACTGAGGCAGAGTATATGGCTTCTTTGCATGCATGCAAAGAGACAATTTGGTTACAGGGTCTATTGGGTGAGTTTGGAAGGATGCAGGACAAGGTGAAAGTGTTTTGCGATAGTCAAAGTGGTATTCATTTGGCTAGAAATCCATCTTATCATAGTAAGGCGAAGCATATTTCTATTAAGTACCATTTTGTAAGACATGTTGTTGATGAAGGTGGAGTGGCTCTGGAAAAGGTCCATACAAAAGTGAATTCTATAGACATGTTTACGAAACCGGTTTTGTTAGAGAAGCTACGGTGGTGTCTGGCTTCTCTTGGTTTGCATAAAAGGTGATGAATTAATTAAGAGCATGATATATTAGGTAAAATTTTTTCAAGGTGGAGATTGTTGGAAACATGCCAACGAATTTCCTCATGCATTCACATGCAGATGCAGAGGCACATGCACATGCATGCAATCTTATGAACTGTTCGTGTAACTATGTGATCTACTCATGACCAGTCTGTGTAACTGAGTGATAGATGTTTTATATACGAGCATACCAATAGAGGTAGAATATAATGCGAGCTAGAGAGCAAAGAGTGTGTGAGGAGAGGATGATTGTATGCATATGAAGGCTATTGTAGTTCTACCTTGAATAACAAAAGACCGATAATCATTGGCCGTGGTTTTTTCCCAATTTGGGTTTCCACATAAATCAATGTGTCAAGTGTATGATTGATGTGCTTAGTTTTATTTGTGTTTGATCTTGCTTAGTTTATGCTCTGTTATGTATGCTATGTTTTGCTTCCACTGCCTAACACCTTGTACTCTAGAATGCCAGTAGTGGTGGTGTTATCGAAAGCACCTGATCCTTGATTATTATAATCTTGGGCGGCCATATAGTATTTTCCCATCGACTGGTTGGCTGTTAGAAGAACATCTGTAGTCTGGCCGGTAGAAATGAAGATTACATATGTTTTGTATGGCTTGGTGTCGCAAGCATCCACAACTACAATTGTAAATTCGTGGCTTGAAATCTTAAAAAAGTGCCCAATATTGAGTGCAACATTGACTAATACAAACGACAATACGTTGGTAGTCTCCTAACCAGATACACTTCCGATAATACTACAGACCACTTGTTTCGCCCGATCTTTGCTTTGACCCAGTGCTGGGGAGATATACTCCTTCCCAACTGCTCAACATGCCTGTCAAAAACAATCGATAATTTGTTCAAAGATAATGCAGGAAGACTTGGAGCTTGGGGTATGTCCGAAAACTGCATTGTTCAATATGAATCGAAACCTTTCTTTTATCCTACACCTCCACCACCAGAAAAATCTTCACATGCTATGCCTCCAGTGGGGTAGCAATCGCCTATTGAACAAGCACAATTTGGAGTCAGTAGAGTCGACAAAAAAAACGATGACATGTGGAAAGAAAATTGATTAGTCGTTGAATAACAAATGTCAAGATTTTTTAAGGTTTGGACAGACGACGAAGGCATTAAGAACAACCTCCCCTTAAAAACACCTTCTATGTAATTATTCTATGTAATTATTGATAATAAGCATTTTCCTTATAATTATTGCATTTTCCATAATTATTGCATTTTCCATACTGTACCTTGAACAATCAAGGAGTGGCAATCAACCCATAGAAAAAGATAAACATTACCAATGATTAACTTGTTATTTAGTGCATATTTTTTCTTCCTTCCTTAATGTAGGTAGGTGTCGTGTCAAAATCGATCTTCTGCAATGAGTGGTTATCCGTGACACTTGTAAAGATCGATCGTGAACGAAACCAAGGTAATCAACCAATAGAAAAAGATAAACATTACCAATGATTAACTTGTTATTTAGTGCATATTTTTTCTTCCTTCCTTAATGTAGGTAGTTGTCGTGTCAAAATCGATCTTCTGCGATGAGTGGTTATGCGTGACGCTCGTCAAGATCGATCGTGAACGAGTAGGTTCCATGAGTAGCATATTTACTGCTAGCTTTTGCAATCAGTGGCTATCCATGACACCAGACAACGAGTAGATTCCATACATTCTCAGCCTCAGGTTTTTCATACTTTGGCTGTATTCTTTCTCGCCTCGCTTATATAGGGTTAGGATTTGACGTTTTGTACACAGTTTTATGGTGATTTTCATATCTATTTGATAAATTAGGGTGTTGGTTAAACGTTTAATTTTTTTGGTTGTTGTTATCGGAATCCTGTGATGTAAATTTGGATAAATTTTCAATTTTTTTTGTCGTTTAAATTGTATTTTTGAATATAAAATTGGATTAAATAAGTTGAAAAATTTCAGGGATATTTATTTTATATAAACTTAGCCACTCAAATCTACAAATCCAATCATTCTTCACCTAATTTCAAGCAAAATCAAATGAAAAAATCACAAAAATCTAAAAAATAAAACATTTAAACTATACTATAATTTTTTAACATTAATAAATAAACACAAAAAATAAGATAGTTAAAATTTTCAGAAAATTCTTAGCATTAGCAAATGAACACTAAAAGATAAGATAGTTAAGATTTTCAGAAAATTCTTCACAAATTTTAATAGCCACAGGTGATATAGTCTAATAAATTTTTAGCATTAACAAATGAACACTAAAAGATAAGATAATTAAGATTTTCAGAAAATTCTTAGCATTAGCAAATGAACACTAAAAGATAAGATAGTTAAGATTTTCAAAAAATTCTTCACAAATTTTAATAGCCATAGGTGATATAGTCTGATTGAGACTTTTTGCAGTTTGACTTCTGCAGTTTTTTTGTGTGTTCAGGTGGCTGTCATGTCAGGTAATGTGGTTTGACCCTTCAGTTGCTGTCAAGTTAGGTAATGTGGTTTGACATTTTAAGATAAGATTAGCAGATTGAATGTTACTATTTCATGGGTTGAAATCAACTGCACTTGAGTTAGTAAGAACTTTCAAGAACTCAAGTAGCTTAGCTGGACAAATTCCTTATGCAGGAAGCCATATTATTTGTCATAGAGTCGAGGCAAATAAGAGGCTACCTTACCATATGCATTGGTTTGGGCAGCAGAGTTACAGCTTGTAGAGGGCAGTTATGATAAAACGATGGACATTTAAATCAAATTAGGGTGACGATAAAATGGTGGACAACTGAGATGAAATTCCAACTTTGTTATGGTGGAAAATTAAGATGAAATTCCAACTTTTTTATGGTGTACCATTGAGATGAAATTCCAACTTTGTTTAGTGTTCTCCACTCATTTCCAAATAAAAAAGTTTACACTTAACAATTTACATTTTCTTTTGACAGGCTGAGGAGATCTCAAATTCTATGCACTAGCCATTCATAGCATAGCACAGCTCATTTCCAAATAAAAAAGTTTACACTTAACAATTTACATTTTCATTTGACAGGCTGAGGAGATCTCAAATTCCAGGCACTGGCCATTCATAGCACAGCACAGCAGAGCTTAACAATTTACATTTTCATTTGACAGGCTGAGGAGATCTCAAATTCCAGGCAGTGGCCATTCACAGCACAGCACAGCTTTTATGGAAGATGGCGGTCTTTGTAGGTATTTATGGAAGATGGCGATCTTTGTTCCTATCTAACTCGTTTACATTTATACATCTACATGGTCTTTCTCTATATTTTCAATAATTACTTTTATTGGGCAGGTGATGTATCCAACAGTTTAGTATTAGGTGGATGTGAGATTTTCTAACTAAATCTCACATCGAAAACTTTCTCACATCGATGTGAGATGTATCCATCTACAGTTTAGTATTAGGTGGATGTGAGATTTTCTAGGAGATGTATCCTGCATCTGCAATAAACCAATTCACATGTCAAATCTAACTCATGTAAGTGTAATTCATTAAGAGTAAGTGTAATTCATGTCAGCTTTGCAAATGACACATTTAAAAAAAATAAAATAAAATTATATATATATATATATTTTGAAAAAATGGAAGTGTGATTTAATGTAACCATAAAATAAATTTATAAAATATAATTGTTTTATTTTAAATAATATTTAATAAATTATAATATATATATACTAATTATTAATATTTAAAGTTGTATTAAAAATTAAAATTTATATTATTACGTCTAAAGGTGTATATCTATTGGAGATGGGCACAATTAATGATCTTTTAATCTTAAATTCTCATCTGATGGTTATGCATTGAAGATGCTGGCATATTTTTAGTCGTCCTCCAAAATCAATGGATCAGATTTATTGTTGATAACTTCTTTGCATTTATAAATGCATCTGTTAACCTGCTTACTTTTTAACATTTACCTAATCATATTAAGAAATTACTGTAACATCATATTAAATGATTAACTTTTAAAATTCTTAAAAGTTTCATTATTTGACTGGATTTTTTTTTAACGTTAGAGTTTTTATATGAGCCGTAACTCTTTAGGCGTTCACAGCCACCAATTAGCAGCTGTGCTAGTTTATATTTATTTTGAAATTTTTTGCTTTAAGGAACGAGTACTGATAAATATTAATTACAAATAACTATAAAATCAACACCTAACACAAAACTTATAACTTAAATTTTTATTATAAAAATTTATGAAAAATAAAGGAAATTCACTATCCAAAATTACAATCTTCAAATGGAGAAAACACAATCCTAGACTATATATGTACCGTGGGAAATACTATAGGAATACAAAACACATTTCGCTGTAATGTTTGAAGCTTCTTTGAAATACACCACTAATAAATGGTTGTAGGTTTTAAATGGATACCGATACTGCAATGAGTTAAGCTCCTTGTCCTTGGTAAAGTATCATGATCCGGTTATTCATATTTCATTCTCTCGAGCACTTGGGAAGGTCTGCAGGGGAGGTTCCAATGTTTCCAAAGGACTGTGATCGTTCTTCACTAAGAACACCATATTCAATCCCCACACTAAATGGTCATCTAAATGGCAGTGCAGAAACCACTCATGTCCAAAGAACAACGATAGTTTACATTATATATTAATCTGTAATTTCTGAATAAATTCAATATGATATAATCGAATTGAAGTGCGAATGAGTTTATATATACCTGGATTGTCATCTTTGAATCTTATGGTAACCCACCCGCTGACAGGATCGATTACTGTGTTGCGTTGTGGGGGATCAACCAAATTAAATTTAAGCGGGTCGGTTACTGGGTTATAGTTTCTGAAGCCCTCTCCCACCATGCAAAAGTTGTAGCCATGAAGATGCATTGGATGGTTTTCTGCTACGAAGATGCTTGCACCCTAAAAAACCAGTTGTATTGTAGTGTTGTATTTGAGTACTTTGACTTTTGTTGCGAGGACAGGTGTCCAAATGTTTTTTGCATGCAATCTTATGAACTATTCGTGAACTATGCGATCTACTCATGATGAGTCTGTGTAACTAAGTGATAGATGTTATATATACGAGCATACCCATAGAGGTAGAATACATTGCGAGCTAGAGAGGAGTGAATGTGTGAGGAGAGGATGATTGTATGCCTATGAAGGCTATTGTAGTTATCCCTTGAATAACATACGACCGATAATCATTGCTCGTGGTTTTTTCCCGATTTGGGTTTCCACATAAATCACTGTGTCAAGTGTATGATTGATGTGCTTAGTTTTATGTGTGTTTGATCTTGCTTAGTTTATGTTCTATTATATATGCTATGTTTTTCTTCTATTGCCTAACAAGTGGTATCAGAGCTTAGAGTTGAAGGAGCAGAGCGTGAAGGAGAAAAGAATATGGTCATTGGATCGAAGAGCCAAGCCGAGTGAAGTGGAAGTGGAGAGTCGAGGATGGCTTTTATTACATCGTTGTGGGTCATCCCTGTGGGACAGTGCGACGATAACACGCAAGCTTACAAACTTTTTGGAAAGTTCGTAATCGTCGTGGGCCATACATGGTACATAGTGCGACGTCGTTGCAGGAAGAACATTGGACACAGAGAGACATTGTCGCAGGCAGCAGTTTGACACAATGTGGCAATTTGAGTGCAAATCATCACAGACTACCCATTAACACAATGCGACTATTTCCTAATCGTCGCAGGTGATCCATTCAGGGTGCGACGATCTTAAAGTATGAAGCATTTTTTTTAAAGTATTCAAGTGGTATTAAAAAAAAAAAACTAAAGGTGAAGGTGTTTATCTTATTATAAGGTTTGCATGGTATAAGGATATTTGATTATTAAATCATGGAGGTGAGCCTTTCTTAAAAGGTGACCTTTTTTTTTTATGTGGAAGGGTGTTTTAAAAGGGGGAAAATATTTATATATTTTAAAAACCCTTTTTTATTATTATTAAACTCTTTTGGGTTTTATACCATTATTCCTGCACATTTAAAAGGGTTTGGTTTTTACAAGTAGTGGATTTGGATGGTAGTTTATGTTAATGGTGAAAGTGCAGAGTTCCAAGTTTGAGATTAAGAAGTTCAGTGGTAAGAATATCTTTGTGCTATGGAAGCTCAAGATGCAAGATATCCTTGTGCAATAAGGATTGCAAAAGGCCTTGGCTGGAAGGTCAAAGAAACTAGCAAGCATGTCAGATGAGGACTGGGAGGATCTAGATGCAAGGGCCCTCAGTATTGTTCGCTTGTGTCTAGCAGATGAGGTATTGTTTAACATCGTTGAAGAGACGACAACAACAGGTTTGTGGACCAAACTGGAGAGTCTGTGTATGGCAAAGAACTTGTCAAACAAAATCTTCTTAAAGAGGCAGTTGTACATCTTGCAGATGAAAGAAGGTACTAAAATTGTTGATCACTTGAATGTCTTCAATACTTTTATTTCTCAATTAACTGCAATGGAAGTAGAGTTTGATTATGAGGACAAGGTTATTACGCTACTTTGTTCATTGCCTGAGTCTTGGGATCATATGGTCACAACTGTGTGGTTTAACACAACAAATGCCATTGATTATGACAATGTTGTGGGATCTTTATTGTGTGAGGAAATGAGGAAGAAATACAATAAGGAAAACTCTACAGCATAAGCAATGGTGGTCAGAGGATGATCTACAAAAAGAGGGAAAAGTCATAGGGGTACATCAAGGTCTAAATCAAAGGACAAGAAGAGTAAGCAGAAATGTTGGTTCTGTGGAAAATCTAGGCATCTCAAGAAGGATTGCTAGAAAAGACAGAATGCAGCTAAGGAGGACTCCACAAAAGAACCAAAGGAAGCTAATGTAGTTGAAACAAGTTCCGGTTCAGGTTCAGGTATGGTTGATGAGGTATTGTCTACTTGTGATGTTTCACATCAACATCAGCATTGGTTGTTAGATTATGGTGTGTCCAGCCACATGTTTCTTCATAGAAATTGGTTCTAAACTTACAAATCTATTGATGATGGTGTTGTTTTTATGGGAAATGATTTTTCTTTTAAAATTGTTGGAGTTGGTAGCATCTGGATTAGAATGCATGATGGTTCTTTAAGAACATTAACATATGTAAGACATGTACCCGAACTAATAAAGAACTTGATTTCTTTGGGAGTTCTAGATTTTATTGGTTATAGGTGTACAACTCAAGGTGGAGTACTAAAGGTGTCCAAAGGCATCTTAATTGTCATGAAGGCAAAGAGGATCAAGAACCTTTATCAACTTGAAGGAAGGACAGAAGTAAATCAATCATTGGTAGCATTTGAAGATGGAAGTGACTTTGTTCATTTATGGCATCCTTTTTTGGGTCATATGAGCGAGAAAGGGCTTAAGGTACTGGTTGATCGCAAGTCACTTCCAAGTTTGAAGTTTCTAAATTTGAATTTCCACAAGTATTGTGTTTTTGGAAAACAGTGTAGACAAAAGTTTAAAACAGGAAGGCACATAAGCAAATGTATCCTTGACTACATTCATTCAGATGTTTGGGAACCATCCCCTATAGTTTCTTTTGGAGGTCGTCATATTATGTGACATTTATAGATGATTACTCTAGAAAGGTTTGGGTCTATTTACTTAAAAGAAAAGCTGATGTATTTATTACTTTTAAGTAATTCAGAGTGTTCGTTGAAAGGAGCACTGACACATCAATCAAGTGCTTAAGGACAGATAATGGTGGTGAGTTCACATCTATGGAATTTGAGAACTATTGCAAGGAAGCTGGGATCGAAAGACATAATACCACAGTTTATACTCCTCAACATAATGGTGTTGTTGAATGCATGAATATGACTCTTCTAGAGAGAGCAAGGAGCATGCTCAGTAATGCCAAGATGCAGCAGGAATTGTGGGCGGAAGTATTTCTTATAGCATGTTATCTGATAAATCGGTCACCATCAACTGCAATAAACTGTGAGATTCCAGAAGAGGTATGGACAGGTCATTCATGTGATTTTTGAAATCTAAGAATATTTGGTTGTGATCACTAGCATATTTGGGTCATTTTGTGACGATTGTTTCGACGCTCTTGCGACGTTATGTCGTTGACATTGTGATGAATCAGAAGTCTTTGAAACATTGTTTTATTTCATGTGGCAATTGCGACGAACTTGAACAAATGTCACAAGAGTGATAACATAGGCAATTGCGACAAACAAAGAAATATCGTCGCCAATATGACAATATAGGCAAACTATGTGAAACTAACATTTCATCTCAATTGAGACACCCATTGTGACAACAAATTTCGTGGTTTATATAGAAAAACTGTCGCAATAATTTACTTGGTCGTCGCACTGGCGACGACAACTTTTCAACAACTTTTCGTTATATACATAGCAAAACTGTCGCATCAATTGAAGTTGTCATTGCATGTGCGATGACAACATTTCTTTGTTTATATAACAAAACCATTGCATCAATTGAAGTTGTCATCGCACACGCGACGACAACTTTTTGTTTTTATATAGCAAAATTGTCGCAAAAATTGAAGTTGTCATTGCACGTGTGACAAGAACTTTTTGTTTTTATTTAGCAAAACTGTCGCAACAATTGAATTTGTCGTCGCATGTGCGGCGACAACTTTTCGTTTTTATATAGCATAATTGTCGCAACAATTGAAGTGTTCATCACATAGGCGACAACAACTTTTCATTTTTATATAGCACAACTGTCGCAACAATTGAAGTTGTCATCGCACAGGCGATGAAATATTTTCGTTGTTTATACAACAAAATTGTCGCAGCATTTAAGGTTGGTGTCACAATTGCAACGACCAATATATATATATATATATATATATATATATATATATATTAGGCTGCAATTTTGATATTAATATTAATATTACCATAATAATTTTTTAATTGATATGTGCTCCATTAATAATAATTTAACAGACAATTAATGAAGTCGAAGCGCTAGGACTGCTCTGAGCCGCTAAAACTAGAATCTGGTGCCCTCTATGTCAAATCCATGAAGAATCTACTGACCGTCTGCTCCTCATTTGCCCCTTTGCAAAATAATTCTGGCGACATGGCCTGCCAGGAGGGATCCCTTCTGACAACAAGAGAAAATATGTATTATACCATGTCATACATAACACTATTGCACACTTTCTATATGATCATTTCATACCTGCTCATTATG
>JZKD02S1433108.1:65524-75799 GCA_000966675.3 Picea glauca
TAGGGGGTGTCATGTTCAAGAGCGACACTTACTGCCAATCAATACGAAGATGATAACATATCCCTTTCCCAAATTTTCCCCCACCATTTCTGGCGAGTACCTCTTTATTTTTACGGAATCTTGAGGAGGATAACATATGCTTGTTGATATAAGATTATCCTTCGGATAAGTCCTTCGGAGTATGTTTAGCGAACCCTAAGAAGGAGTGGTTCAGTCCCATTACGGGTCTGTCGATGTTTGTTTAACGAGTCCAAAGATAGAAAACTCGAAGGTTTTTCATGATTATAGAGTTTGGAAAAACACTTAAAAGAGAACTCTCTCAGTTCCTTTTTCGTAAAATAGTCTGGACGAGACCGAAAAAGAGATAAATTATCGCTCACCAGACGCTTTCTTCAAATACTTTATCGAGCATGAAAATAGCAAGGTCGCTCGATGATATTTTCATGTTTAGAGAGTCTGAAAAGAGCTTAAAGAGGACTCCAGGGGGGTTCCTTTTTTGTATAACCTTGTTGAGCCCGAAAAAGTGATAAAGGTATGCTCAATCGCGTTCTCATGTATTTTCGAGCGTGAGAACGGACAAAGACCACGCTCGAGGTTTTATACAAAAAGCATAAAAAACAATTAAAACACGTGATGGAAAAAGAAAAATTATGTCTGCATCCCTGTATATGAACATCGAAGTCATTACGCTTGCAAAAGTTACACTCAAAAGGACATTAGGGATTAGGGTTTAATAGATAAATAATCATAAAAACCAAATGACATGGTAAAAGAAATAAAAAAGAGTAAAAACTCTTTTTACCATATCATTTTTACTTTTCCACTATTTGAGCTCAAAAACCCCCCTTTTACCCTCGAAGTTCGGAGTCAGATTGCGGGAGTTACGAGAATTCATTCATCGAGCCGTCAACGACAGTGAGGTAGGCTCTTTGTCCTCTACTCTTTCATGGTTTAATTTTGCATTTTCATTGGTTAACATGCATTTTTTGAGTTGATTTTATAAGCCCTACTTGCGCTCATCCATTCTCGCAGGCGGGCTACACGGGACCTGCAAGAATGGGTGATTCTCGCAGGTGATCCCACAATAGCCTGTGAGTTTCTCACACTGTGCCCAAAGGGCACCTGCGAGAACCACAAAGCACAAAAGTTTTTTAAATTTTACTCAATGAAAAAAGAACCAATTAATGAATAGAGTTGCTAATCTTCTCTTTGTGCTTCCTATGTAGGTAATTGGCCATCAAAATGGTTCTTGAATGGCGTGAAAGAGAGCACGAAGAAGACAATGCAATTGCCGGAAATCATCCACCTACTATTGCTTCTTTGAGAAACTGTGGCCTTCTAAAGTACTTTCGTATCCCAGGCATGAGGGCCCAGGTCAGGTTATTAGAGTATCTTGTGCATATGTGGGATCCCGGTTAGCAGGTATTTCATGTGGGGGTCCACACACTGTCCTTAGATGTTGAGGACATTTACTTTTTGACTAGATTGTCATGGCATGGGCACTACATGAGCCTGACTGGTGGCAGAGGTGGTGGGCTGCCCATGAGTGAGTACTACCATTTACACTGTGTTCCCGAGGCATAGAGAAAGAAAGGAAAAGTAGTTATTTGGGGGGTACGATATTTGACCCTCCGTACTATCCTATTCACCATAGCTCGGATGGTTGGGAGTTCCACTCCTCACATGGCGCTACAGAGTTACTTCCAGTATGCCACAGAGTGTACTGAACCTCGGGTTTTCAACTGGGCAGATGTTGTGCTTCGTAGTATAAAAAAGCAGTTGACCAAATGCAGATGAGGCAACCTGAAGCAATTTGGGTACGGATCTTTGTTAGTGTCCTTCTTTCTTGAGAGGGTTCCATTACTGAGGCTGCAGGTTGAGTGGAATTTACTGGCTCCCAGGGATCCAAGGATGCTGAGATGGTGTCGGCTCATGGCCCGACACATAGCTGGACCGATCATCAAGTATGATGATACCTTTTTTGACTGGCTTCAACCACAGATGTTGATGGTTGACGATTATGCTTATGTCAGGTTGGATTTCCAAGGATATCCGGACTTAGTACTGCCAGAGGATGCTCAGTGGGGGGAACTTGGTAAGAAGTACACACATTTTTTTCTTTTTAAATTTTTTTGTGAATTTTTATCATATTCAAATGTTTTTTTTTTATTAGTTCGTCCAAAGAATAAATACAAAATTGTTGTTGATGACACAGATGTTGGACCTTATAGACCTCCTGGTACTTCTCCCATTCAGCAGCGAGGAGAGGTGGCGCCAGTGCCACAATATGCTGAGGATTATCAAGTAGTGGAACAAAACCTAGAGGGCTTGACTGCAGATATTCCAGACATGCCTCTTGAAGAGGTTCCACGATGTGATCAATGTCATACAGTAGGGGTGTCAGGGTCCATGAGTCGACTGCTACGTAGAGTTGCCCGGGCAGTCGTGTGTTACCATGAATTTCATCCATGACGTCACTTTGTAGAAGCTATGAGCTTCAGATTTTGATATTTTGGTCTTCGGACAAACTTTTTGTAAAAAACTCTTTTAATCATTATATATACAGACGGCTTCCATCGGTTTACCTTGTATTGTGTGAAAAATTGATGCGGTTGATTTATAAGTGATTCAAATGTCTGTCTAATACATAGTTAGCCAATGCATCTGTTAATGTATTTAGACATCTAGGAATATGTTGATATTCAATGTAATCAAAATAACGTTCCAAGAGGCGAATTCGCAAATACACCCGTAACAAAGTAGGACTTCGAATAGTATAGACATTACTTAATTGTAGTACTACAAGCTGTGAATCGAGTCACACAACCAAATGATGAATTCTGAGCGAGATAGCATCAACCAATAATTCAATAATGGCACTATACTATGTAATGTTGTTGGTCGCACGGCCGAGACACACACCTCGTAAGGAGACAAGTTCGTTTATAGGGGCCTAAATTTCCCATGCAGCAGAAGCAAGGTTCTGAGTACTACGGCTAGCGCCATCAGCGAAGCCAATATAGGGTACCGAAGACTCTGACATCTGGAAATCAAACACAACGTCACATAAGGGCAAAGACCAGATAACGACAAAAGCAAGCTATAGTAACACACAAGAAGTATGATACAATAAAAATACAAGTACTCGTGCACAGATGTTTTTATGCATAGTACTTCTTCAAGTACAACCCATTCCTGGGTTCACTCAAAGGGATACCATCGTAATCTACTAACTCATAATCTCCTTTTTCCAAAACTCGTCGAACGATATAAGGACCTCGCCACATGGCTTCGAATTTTCCAACTCCTAGCATATCTCGATCTTGATCATAGAGGAGAACGAGATCTCCTTCTGAGAAAACGTGAGGCTTGACATGTTTGTCGTATTGGGCCTTGACACGTTTCTTTTGAGCTTCTATAACTAGGGTAGAATCGCGTCGAGTTTCATCTAATCGCATAAGATACAATAGAATTTCTTCTTCAGTAGAAGTGTTTGGTAGGAATTCAACAACTAGTTTTAAAGAGGGTATCTCGCATTCAATCGGGAGAATAGCTTCCACGCAATAGACTAACCAGAAAGGTGTAAACCCAGTAGCAGACTTGACGGATGTTCGGTAAGCCCACAATGCCGAAAACAACATTGTGTGCCAACTTGTTTTGTGAATCCCTATCATTCGTCGGAGCATAGTTATAAGAACTTTGTTAATCGCTTCGACTTGGTCGTTGGCTTGCGGGTAATAGGACATTGAGTTATCATGGCGAAGACCCAACTTTTCAGTAAGTTCAAACATCATAAAGTTTCTGAAGTGGCTACCATGATCGGTGACGATAGCTTGGGGAACACCAAAACGAGCTATGACGAGATTAAAAATGAACAATGATGTGGTCTTTCCAGTGTTGTCAAATTTTGGCATCGCCTCGACCCATTTTGTAAAGTAATCGACGGCTACAATGATGTAACCATGCCCCCCGGTCGAGTGAGGGTGACATGTCATGAAATCGATGCCCCATTTCGCAAAGGGACCAACTGAGACCACAGGGTGAAGAGGAACGGGATGTGACCGTATCTTTTGATTATAGGTCTGGCAAGCATGACATTTCTGAACGGAGATTATGCAGTCGTTAAACAAAGAAGGCCAAAAATACCCTACTCGTAAGATCTTCTGGGAAGTAGCATACTCAGACATATGACCACCACATTCTCTAGAATGGAAGTCATTCAAATCTTTCTTGGCTTCGTTGAACGTTAGGCAACGCCGAAAAACAGAGTCAATCCCTCGACGATAAAGAGTATCCCCGAGGATAATGTATTGACGAGCTTGATAGAGTATGCGACGTCGGTCAATACTAGACAAAGTTGGCCAGAAAGTATGGGTTTGGAGATATATAATGATATCCCCATACCAAATATCATCAGTTCTGATAAGGAAAAGAGATTCATCGGGTAATGAATCCGTTTCTACAGTTTCCGTTGTAGAATGGGGAAAATCGCATATCAACTCAGCAAAAACTAAGGACTTCTTGGACTTGGCGCGTTCGAATTCCAAGTCAAAATCCTAGAGTATCACAATTGATTTGGAGTATTTTCCCCCTAGCAATTGACGGGTAAGAATGTGGTGCATAGGGTTGCAGTGAGAAATCACTGTAGTCTTGCGTGAGAGGATATAGTGTTGGAAGCGTTGGACGACTTGAATAGCAGCCAAGGCCATTTTTTCGACATGTAAATACTTGATTTCAGTAGACGTTAGACTTAGAATCAAGTAGTAGATAACATTTTCATCATTAGCATCATCCTCTTGAACGAGAACCATACCAATAGTGTACTTCGAGGCAGCAAGATAAAGGAAATAATTATGACTGTAATCAGGGGAAAAGAGAAGCAGAGCACGCGTTAGGGACAATTTCAAAGCCTCAAAAGCGTTATTGGCGATGGCATCCTAGGCGAACTCTGAATCCTTTTTTAGGAGCTGCGTAAATCCACGAGTTATCTCGGCATAATTTGGGATAAAAAAACGAAGAAAGTTTTCTTTCCCCTGCAAACTTTGCAACTGGCGAAGTGTAGAAGGAGGAGGGAGATTAAGGATCGCCTCAACCTTTAAAGGATCCACCCGGATCCCTTGATGAGAAACGATAAAACCTAGAAGGCGGCCAGATTCTATGCAGAAAATGCACTTATGAGGATTCAAACGTATACAGTAGAACCGACAGCGAACAAAAATGGCCTTGAGGTGTTTTGGGTGATCAACTCGGTGCATTGAGTGAGCAGGTAAATCGTCCAAATATGGTTGAACGATGTGTTTGATATCATGGAAAGCATAAGACATAGCGCGCTGAAAAGTTGCGCCAGCGTTCTTGAGACCAAAAGGAAGTTTTCGTTAGGCAAAAGTACCCCAAGGACAAATAAAAGCAGTCTTATGTTGATCCTCGGGAACAATGTTGTTTTGATTATATCCGGAGAAACCATCCATGAGAGAGAAGATTTCACTTCCGGCACAGTCATCGACAATATGATCGACGAAGGGGGTAGGAAAGTTTTCTTTTGGACAAGCTTTGTTGATATCCCTATAATCAATGCATACATGAATTGTGCCTTGTTTCTTGTCAATCAGGACAAGATTGGAAACCCAATCTGTGAGAGCCACCGGATAAATAAAGTTGGCTTTCAGAAGTTTCTCGACTTCGAGCTTAATAGCAGCCGCTTTACGTGGGTGAACTGGACGAAGGTGTTGCCAGACGGGTTTAGTGTCGGGGTATGTCTTTATCTCATGTATCACAATCGCAGGGTCGATACCCAGCATTTCTTCGTAACTCCAGGTGAAGATGTCACAAAATTCTTTGAATAAGGATGTGTAGGTGACGATTTCGTCAGAAGAACACGAAGCTCCAATATGCGCATTTTCAACAATCCCAGGTTTGACAGATATGTCAAGGGGGATAGTGGGCGATATATTGCTTAAGTTCCCTTCAGAAAACACATCGTGTGTAGACTCGAGAACGGTCGAGATGATGACAACGGTCGATAGGGTCAAAATCCGTTGGTATTTCTTAAGGGTATGTTGCTCCAGAAAGAGGATGGAACGATGATTCCCATCATCCCAAGGGGTGTCCTCCATGAAAGACATGATCATCTCATCTGTGGGAAAAATGACACGGAAAGGATCGGGAGACAACTCACCAAGAGAAGGAGTAGAAGGTGTTGCCGATTGAATGGCCTGATAGGCGGATTCAACTGGACTTAACGACATTTCGTTGCTGAAACGAAGATGATCTCCAGGGTCAGGGACTATCCAGGGGTTGTGAGACGTAGGAAGTTCATGAGACAAGGTGGAGATCATGTTGATGGAAGCAACAGACGAGTGTGGAACATTAGGCGGTGGAATGGGGAAAGTACCCATTAACAAAGAGTCCTTGAGAAGGCCTACACCGAGGTTCTCATAACCCGGTGGGGTTTTAGTGATAAACGATACGTTGCCAGTATGGGTATCGAAATTGAAGAAGGCTAGTTGAACGACGGTGACAAACTTACCTTGATGTGGGAAATGTACCACACGGAAAAGGGTCGACACAACTGCGCGCATGGAATCGATCCAGCTATGGTAAAGCAGAAGATTGTAATCAAGGGGAGTGTCAAAGACTTCCACTTCGACTTGGACTGTTTTACCTTCTAACGTGATGGGAAACGAAGGAACGACACTGTAGGGCTTAAAACCAGAGTCATTGAAGGCTTTAAGAGTATTCTGGGATTCATTCAAAGAAGGAGAGCCAATGGCTTTCCAGCAAGCAAGATACATAACACAGGTCTAGGTACCCTCATCGATAACGGTTCGACAAATTTTTTTGTCAGAGACAATCACTTGGATCTGGAACGCAAGTTGAGGGGGTAACCTTGGAATGTGATCTTCCAAGTCAAATATTATTAAATTCGAATTCGTCGGATCGATTCCACCGATAGCTTTCAACAGTGCCTTCCGTTGTGTGGGACAAGTTTGAAGGACTTCAAGGGATGACATCGCAGAAGGTGCTTGGGCCAGATCTTCAACAATGTTGTAGTTCTGGGCAACACGAGCATGAGGATTGAAATTCGATTTCCGAACGACGCCCTTTGGGGGGGTCACAGAACTGTGTCGAGGCTCGGTCGTTTGAGATGAAGAGGACTATTGGTAGGTGGAGTTGCGGGAGAGGGTTGTACCAAGGAAGGGGGTAAAATATCAACCTTCTTCTTAGAGGGAGAATAATCTTTGGCTCGAGTAGTGAGTGCAACGTTGCTCGGCTTAGAATTTGCAGTACACATCAAAACATAGGAGGTGGTAAAAGATGAGGGTTGGTCATGGATGACCAAGTGAGCCTCTTTTTGAGACGGGAAGGGTTGGGACAAAACAGTCGGTGCAGGTGGTTTTGGAGCTCCTTGAAGGAACTTAGTGACCTCGGCACGTCGTGGACAATCCTTCGTGTAGTGATCATCACCATAGATAAGACAAGGGTATCTTGGTTTTCTCTTATCTCGATCGTCAACAGGGGTAGTTTTGGTGTGCTCTACTTGAGAAGTATTTTTTCCCTCCTTATTCTTACCCCTTCCCTTTTTAGATTTGTTTTTACTGGCTGGGGTAGATTGGACTGCATTTACCTCAGAAGTCTTGCTGGTGGGAGGGGCAGGAGACAAAGAATTTTGAACATTAGAAGAAGCGGATTTGGGGTTTGCGCTTGAAGCGGAATGTGGTTGGGCCTGGAAAGTGCCAATCACACCGTCGGCTGCATGTGAAGCAGCTGGAGTAGTTGAAGTGTTGGAAGTATTAGGACGAGGTAAGTCAGGTAGTAAATCATAAAGGGTTCCCATTTGTGAGTAAACGAGGTCAATATATTGAGCATGAATTATAGCCTGCTCTTCCATGACTACGCCACCCATGGAAATGTCCTTACCGATGTCGTTCACAAATGATTTTGTGAACCACTCTACCAACAACTGATCGGGGAGATCAAGTTTAATGAGACGTCGTCTCCTTCACCACTCATGGATGTGATCGGATTTATGAGTGGCTTTGTTCTGTTTGAAGGAAGTCAAAATCTTGGTCCCTGTGTCATAACGAATCAGTAACTGGTAGTGTGTGAGGAAAGCCATGGCTAGGGTGTTGAAGTCAGAGAAGAAACCTCATGGAAATTTGATATACCACTTCGCAACATAACCTGTAAGGGTTCATTGAGAAAGACGTAAACGAATAGAGTCATCCATCAATGAGTTGGATGAGCACCATAGGTGAAAAGTCATAATGTGATTGTTTGGGTCCTCTCCAGCTTTTCCTTCGAATTTAGGAATGTTCGATGGAAGCTTGGCTGGTATAGCAGGCCATTGGGGAGAGTGACGAATAGGATCATTTAAAATCTTTGACAAATCTGGAAGATCCAAAGTGGCGAGAAAGGGTAACTGTCGATTCACCTGCAGGTACTGGTGGCTTTGGGGAGGAAGCCCTATTGGCAAACCAATAGGACCATAAGCAGTCTACATATAATGTGAAGACCCATGCATATTCGGTGGTGGTTGGAGAGGATAGTAGATCATAGGAGTATACCCTGGAATAGGGGTATACTCCTATAGGGCTTTGGGGAGGAAGCCCTATTGGAAAACCAATAGGACCATAAGCAGTCTACATATAATGTGAAGACCCATGCATATTCGGTGGTGGTTGGAGAGGATAGTAGCTCATAGGAGTATACCCTGGAATAGGGGCTTGAGTTTGAGCATTCACCCCCCAAATGGGATTGAACAAACCTGGATATGGTTGGCCCATACTAGGGGGTAATGCTGACACAACTGGAAACTATTTCCCCCCAGTCGATTGAGGAGGATGTTGTATCAACTGATTCCAATATTGGGCCAAGGAGGGAGGTATGTTTTGCCCATAAGGTGGGGTCGGTCCTCCCATTGAAGGTGGTGTTCCAATTGGAGGTAGTGTTCCAATTGGGGGTTGTATTCCAGTTGGGATTTGTGTTCCAAAAGGAATTTGCTCGCTGAGAGGGGGTTGAGTCAGACCACCTTGGTGAAATTGTCCACCAATCAGAATCTGGTAATTTGGAGTGAATGACGGAATAGCGCCACTAGGATTAAGACTGCCAGTGGAAGACGAAGAAGGTCCTCCAAAAGGAAATTGAGGGAGTGTTGGAATAAAACCGGGAAGAGAGTGCCCAGAAGAAGAAGGACCACCAGGAGATCCGGATGGAGTTTGTGCAGGAGTAGGAATGGAAGCATTCAACGCATGGTATCCGGGTGGTAGTGTCGGAATGACGTTGGGCGTTCGCGGTGTGTTGATAGGAGAAATACTAACCACAGTAAACCCGATTGGAACGCTCGTAGTATCTGTGAGATGGGCCATTTCGGTAGGGACGGTAAGTGATAAGCAGTAGTCAACGGTACTGTCTCTGGACTAGATATTTCGGAAATCATAGGTGGGTTGATTTCGGAAATCACCGGTGAACCTGGACCAAAAATGTCCCGTCGGAAAAGACCTGTAAACCAAAAAAGATCTTGGCCTTCTATGCCTGGAAAGGGTCCAACTGGTGATCCAGAAGACGTAACAACTAATTCTCTGGAAGAGTTCAATTGCATAAACGGTCGCTTAGAATCAGGGTGAAGTCGAAAGTCCTCTTGAGTATTTGTAATTCAAAAATGTTCTAGAGAGTCAGTGCGTTCCACTTGTGGCGTGGTGACAACTGCGACTTCACTTTTCCGAGGAGAGCTCTCAGGTGTATTGGTAGGCAAGGGTTGAGAACCTTCCATATGCTCTAGAGATAAACCCTGCATTCTACGTGAACGATGTGGAGGAGCTATTGTAAACGAGTGAAAAACTTCATGAAAAAAATATTATGGTCAACTTTGAGAAACAAACAACATGCGCTAGTAAACAAAATCTAGGAAGCAACACCAAGCAAACAAGACCTTCTAATTCCAAAGTCAGTAGTTGGTGATGAAATCCAACGTCGCAACAACGAGACAAGAAGGGGCTGGGCTAGGGTGGAAAAGTTACACTGACGAACTGCTTAACGGACTTACACCCTGGTGCAAGCTCCCACACATAATCGTGGGTATACCCTCTAAGGAGCCCGAGTGAGTTTGGTCAACGTCAATTCCAGGTACCATGAAGACTTTCCCCTTCACAGTCACCTCATGTAAGAACCTAGAAAGATAGGCCACTAAGGTTACCACCAACAACAATAAAGCCTGGGGGGACAGTCGACAGTCCGATCCACATGCAAGGGTAGGGTATCTAGCCCGAAATCAACTCA
>JZKD02S1433108.1:99725-119190 GCA_000966675.3 Picea glauca
AATTCATTTCCAGGGGTCTTCTTTTGAGCAATACTTAACCATTTGAACACTGCTAAAAGACCTAAGAGAGTTAGGATCCGCCTATGCATGGCCTTGTTTAGCAGGGGACCGAGGAGCTGTGAAGACCAAATCACTTCTAGAGATGTTCGCCAGTTTCTCGAATTGAAGCGGAATCTCTTTTCCTCTGCGGATGGTATGGGCAGGTGTCAGAGGTTAGGGAGAGAGGACCAAGGGTGAAAAAGAGAAAGAGAGAAGGCTATGGACCTCAAAAAACTGGATGTTATTATGCAATCCCGACTCATGTGAATACATCATACTTGTGAGACCACTACTACGTTTAAGAGATGTTCGTTTGAAAACCAAATACCTAGGGAATTCATACCTCAACCTTACCACTTCGTTCTCCTCTAAAATAAAAACATTTGTCACCTGTTTCGGTGGGTCAATTTCTTGGTACCTGGCTGTCCCTTTCTCCTTTGCAATTTGGGTTGTAATTCGGAGGCCTGTATGAAACAACACGCAGAGTATCAGGTCTATCAAGATTTATGAGACTTTGTGTGTCAAAATTTAAGTTTCTACTTCTAGGAAATCGACAACCTGTTTTATTCAAGATGAAAGAGAACTTACTGAAAAATTTTATGAAAAGAAAAAATAAAACAAACTAGTATATACAATGGAGATTTGGAACTCATTTACTACATATAGTGCTTTAAATAACACCCGTTGATAGGGGTGCTAAGAGTTTCACCATCCAAATTATCTAACAGAAATGAATTCTTCCCTTGAGAAGATGAGACCTTGAATGGTCCGTACTAGATATGATCAAATTTACCATGTTTTGTCGAATCTTCTCTCCTAGCATCCCATTTGAAAACCAAATCGTCGGGGAGGAAATTCTTGTTTTTGGCTTTACGATCGAACAACGCTTTCATGTTGTCCTGGTATTTCTACATCCTTGCATTCACCTCGGTCCTGTGTTGTTGGACCTCGATCAACTGATTTATTCTTCTTGTGATGTGGTTTGGCTCTTCTCTCTCATCTTGCCAGAGCTTCATTACAGGGAGCGCCAAATTTATAGGTAAAACCACATCAATCCCGTACACCATTTGAAAAGGAGAAGTATCAATGGATTTCTTCATACCTATCTGATTTTCCCATAAGGCATACTTTAAGTGTACATGCCAAGATCTTTTGTTTTCACTCAACACCTTCTTAATTATGGTCATCAAAATTTTATTTGATGATTCGGCTAACCCATTACCTTGAGGGTAATATGCTATGGAGTGGCCCAATACGATGTTATATTTTTGGTAAAAGCTGACCATTACCATAGACTTGAATGCCTGGTCATTATCCGTCACTATCTTTCGGGGATAGCCAAATCTGGACAATATGCTCTCTTCTAGGAAATCTATCACCACCAAATCGGTCACCTTCCTAGTGGGAATAACCTCCACCCATTTGGTGAAATAATCTGTGGCAGTGAGGATCCATTTGTGTTGAGCGCTGGAATGTGAGTTGATTTTGCCTATAAAATCTAACCCCCATTATTGAAAAGGGGCTTCGGTTTTGACAGGAACCAGAGGTAGCATTGGGAGCTTTTGTTTTCCTGCAAACAACTGGCAAGGGTTATAGGCTCTGACTTTGATGTTGACATTTGAGAAAATTTTAGGCCAATAATATCCTTCCCTTAGGATTTTATAAGTTGTTTCCCTCCAGGCGTGATGCCCTCCACACACTCCTTCGTGAAATTCGTTTATGACCCCTTCTGTTTCTGATTCTACCAAACAAGCGAGTAGGAAACCTAAGGGGTCCTTCCAATACAGTTGACTTTTGGATATGCATTACTTCACCGCATGCAGCTTCAGTGTCCTAGCTTTAGCTGGAGACAGATCACTAGGGAATTTCAGGGTCAGTAGGTAGGACACTATATCTTTATACCAATCTGATAAGACAAATTTCTCTTAGATTCTGGAGATAGCTATTTGGTCGTCGGGCTCGTTTACGTCCCCTTGTCCCTCATATCCTTGTAGGTTATTTATTCCAAGCGCTCTGAAATTTGATTCCACCAAGAGCTTAGCCAGACCTTGTCCCTTTACTAGTTTTTTCGATTTTACCTCTAGGTCGAACTATTGAATTTTAGCGAGCCACCAACCCCTCTCTCCTTCACTATCAGACTGGACCAATATATCCTTCACAGAACTGGTGGGAACATATGCGATTACCTTGGAGTGTAGCACATAAGTTCTAAAAGATTTCAAAGCCTTAACCATAGCATATGTTTGTTTCTCCATTATATCATATCTCAGTTCAACATCTCTAAGAATTTTACTAAAAAAGGCTATTGGTTTCTCGAAACCCTCTTCATTCTTCTAGAGGAGTACTGCCGCCACTGTGTGTTCGGAGGCGAACGATAAAATCAGGAAATCCTTTAGGTAATCAGGGCTTGCTAATACAGGTGCTTCGCTGATAACTTTCTTGATGCATGAAAACAATGCTTTATCCTCTGCCATCCATTTCACTTCGCTGTTCTTATTGAGCATATTTGTGATCAATTTCACGATTTCATCAAAGTTTGGGATAAAAATTCTCAAAAAAATTATTTTTCCTAAAAATGACTGAATTTCTTTTATATTCCTAGGCATATTTATGGTGTCTATATTTTACACCCTTTTAGGGTCGATTTTAATTCTGTCCCGAGACACAATGTGGCCCAAGAGTTTACCTTCTTGCATCGTGAAGTGACACTTCTTGGGGTTTAAAGACAAACCAAATTTTCAGCATTTTTCAAACGTTTGCTTCAGGTGTAGTAGATGGTCTTCGTCGGATTTGGAGAAGACAATCAGGTCGTTGAGGTAGATAACCACGAATTTATCTTTTTCACCGATGAAGGCGATGTCCATAGTGCGTTGGAAGGTAGCACCTGCGTTCATCATACCAAAAGGCATTTTGTCATACATAAATGTGCTCCAAGGGGTGGTGAAAGCTATTTTTTCTTTATCATGCTCGTTGACGGCAATTTGATTATAACCAGAAAACCCATCGATCATCGACATCCTATTTTCCCCAACTAATTTTTTCAAAACGTGATCCATTTTGGGTAGAGGATAGTTATCTTTGAGAGAGGATTTGTTTAGATTTCTAAAATCTACGCACAGTTTGATCTCCCCGTTTTTCTTCCTAACTGAGACTAAGTTCGCCACCCAGTCAGAGTACCTGAGAGGTACAATTATTTTTGTGTCTAACAATTTTTTCACTTCTCTTTCGACCACAGGTAGTAAAATGGGGTTGATTTGTTTGATCTTCTATCGGAAGGGTTTAATACCAGGTTTCAAAGGTATTTTGTGCTCGATCGCAGAGGTGTCGTAGGTTCTGATCTCATCGTAAGACCATGCAAAGACATCTTTATACCGCCCGAGTAAGTCCTTATAGTTGCTTTTTATCTCAGGAGGAAGATACTTTGATAACTTCACTATCCTAGGCTCTTTGGTGGTGGCCATGTCATAGTCTTTGACCTCCTCCTGTTGGGGATGCAAGGTGGACTTCAGAGGCACGTCGTTTTGATCAAACATCCTTTCTAGGGGTATCAGGCCCCTAGGGATCTGATTACTTTTTAACACTAGTAGGCAACGATTTGCATTTTTTTCTCGGAACTCTTGGGATTCCTCCCCTTCCTGCATAATTCAGGTATGATCGTTTTGGTTTTCCTGGTCAATGTGGGTTTCGGAGAAATCATCCACCATTTCTAGGAAATTTCTGATATGTTCGTCATCTTCAAAAATCTGCCAGTGTCGTATGTTGTTTGGTATGGATGGTCTGTGTCTTACCTCTATGTGGTATTTTAATTTGAAAGCTATCGGGGGTGAGAAAGTCGAAGCTGCTTTGGCAAGTGAATTGACCTACTGGTTTTCAGCTCGTGGGATGAAATGAATTTTTACCGATGAGAAGAAATTTTCCATTAGATCCCAGACGCAATTTCTATAGGACCTCAGTCTCGGGTGCTTGGCCTGGTACTGCCAATTTACTTGTTTCATAATTAGTTCAGCATCTCCATAGACCTCTAAATTATTTATGTTTATCTTCTTGGAAGCTTCTAGACCCAAGACTAGAGCTTCATATTCGCAAATGTTGTTTGTGCAGTCTTCGTCCCACTGTAACCTGTAAGAGAAGGGAATGATGAATTCATTTTTAGGTGCTACGAAAAACACTCTCGCACCTGCTCCTTCACATGACGAAACTCCATCAAAGAACATTTTCCAAGTTCCAGTGCTGTGCATATTTTTAGTTGTCTTTTCGGTTCTGATTTCATCAATGTCACTTTCTTCTGCACAATTTTCTTCAGTATCGTCAAAGGACAGAATACAATTTCCTAGGTCTTGATTAACGATGTAAACAGGGTAATTGTTAGGATTTTGTGGATCACTTACCGTATATGCCAACCATGTTTCCCTGTATAACCGTGTGAACTGTCCACCAAAAACAGGGATTGTGGCATAGGTCATATCCAACTAGAGGGATCCCCCAAGCTTGGCTCCCCAAGATCTAGACAATAGTAAACCATGCTTTAGGGTATATCGACGACAACTACATCCATTCAGACATTTTTTACCGGAATCTGGGCGAGGGTGACTACTAAATCTTTGATCATGCCCATGCACTTAACTCTCCTTGAATCGAACTAGTAAAGATCTCCATAGGTTCTGGTGATTTCGAGGCCTAGTCTTTCCATAATAGATTTGGGCATTACGTTATGAGAGGCCCTAGAGTCCAACATGCAATTATGCAACAATCGATCGTGCACTTTTAGGGTAATATAGAAGGGGGTGACGGTATCTCTGGCACCTTCAAAATGTGGACCAAAAGTGATATTAGGCTTGTCGTATTCCAGATTTATTACATCGAACTGACTCTCTAGATCTGAAAAATTTATCATATTGGTTATTTGTTTTCGGTACACAGGATTCTTTGCCAACTCAACCAAAGGTATTGGTATCTTGATCTTTTTTATCTTGTTTTCTAGGAAGAAAACTCCCGCAATTTTATATGTTTCCTTGGCTGAAACATCAGACTCTCCCTTATCCATTTTATTTAGTAGCATTGTTTTATTCTCAGCGTTTCTGGTTTCATATGTTCGTGTTTTGGCTGCCTTAGTTCTTCTTTCTTGGGTTTCGACCCCTTTTACGTTGGTATTCTACGAGTCTACCCCTACGACATTTCACATCTTGGTCTCTTTCTGGGTGGGCTCGTATATTTTGCCCCTAGGCAAAATTTTCTTGGGTTGCGTAGCCAACGCAGGTTTGTTTCTGGGCCTCGGATTGTATTTGTGTTGGAGCTCGACCATTATGGTGTCGTCCATTCTTTGATGAGCGAGATCATCAACATCGTTTAGGTTATTGTTTTCAACTGATGATTGTTTAGTGTTCAGGGGCTTGTCATAATCTTCCTTCGTCAAGTGAGGTTGTATACCATCATTGCCTAAGTTGTTTACGTCTTCCTCCAAGTCTTCGAACTCTTGCATATCATTTTCCCCCATAAAATTTTCATTTTTTAGCGATGCTTGTATATTTTGGTCTTCATTTTTAATTTGTCTTGGTTGAAACTGAGGATTGGGATTTCTCCTGAATTCTCTTTTAAAGAATTGATTAGCTTTCGATTGGTCTAGCTCCATTCTCGATATTTTGTTTGATAGTTCTTTGATTATCCTGTCTATGTCATCCATCTTGTCATCTTAGGATCTTCCGGATCCATAGGGCCCTGCTTGTCCTCTAAGACGTATAGTTTCCCTATTTCCCATCTCGCTTTTTGTTTTCAATTTACCCGAGGCCATCATGTTTGACTCAATTTCCACAACGTCATCTTGCATTTGGGTTAGGTCGGCCCCTCTCCTTTCTCTTAATAGTAGAGAAAAATCGGGTTCAAAAGATCTTGTGAAAGTTACTTTGGATGCGGGTTGGGACGGTTTGACTTCAACCAGGATCTTATTGTATAACTTGTTAAACCTTTGGATAAATTCCATAACAGTTTCAGATCCCTTTTTCTTTAAAGACCCGAACTCGGTCAAATAGTATAAATGATCCTTTCTTTCACCCCATTGTTTAAGAAAGAGGTCTTCTAGCGCATTGTAGGATATGATTGAACCTAGGGGCAAGCTTCGAAACCAAGTTCTCACCTATCCCTCAAAGGTTTGGAAAAACAATTGGGAATACACATCCTCATGCTCGAGCCCTAGAATATCAACGAATTGATCAAAAAATTTGATATGCTCGGGTGCAGTTAGATCCCCTTCTCCTGTGACCTTGGGTAGGTTTTTCATATAGTTCTCAGGTAGATCGTGGAGAGGTACCGGAAGGACCAAGGGGGCGTATCTAGTGGCTACCTTGGTAAAAACCCTGGGAGGCGGTTTTTGACCTTGGCCTCCTATTCCCCCTGCTCCTCCTCCAGCAATGACCATGGATAACCTAGGAGAGGAAATCGATGCGTTATAAAGAGGGTTGGTGAAGATGTATAGCGACTCTCTGGCTTCCCCAAGGTGGAAAGGGGAAAATTCGGGAAACTTTTTACCAGGGGAGGTGGAAGAAGAAGAAGGAGAAGAAGGTATATGTGGACTTGGCTCCTCTGACTTGTAGGATATGTAAATGGGAGAACCCACTGGTGTCGAGTCCATGTATGTGGAAACTTCTTCAAGGCCTTGAGTGACGGAGGGGTTTAGAGTTGATGGGATATCGATAGGGATGAGATTCAAGGCAGGAGTGTCGCCCCTTGTAGTGTAAGAGGCCGTCAGAGAGGTCTCAGTTTTGATCTTGGGTAGGAGCTGCTCAGAATTCAAGGTTTCGGCTTCCACGACACTGTCCAATATTTTCCTAAGAGGAATTTCTCGTGAGGGGGATGGTTCAAGAAAGGTCTTATCTTTAGACTGATTGGACTTGGGTTGATAGGCAATCATGTTTTGTTTAAAAAGACCCCTTGGTCTTAGTATTTTTTCAGTGTCGGAAACTGGCACTGTTTGTTTGGCATCTAGGTTTTGTCTGGTGTTCTTCCGAAAGGATGCCATCTTACTTAAGAGTGGAGTCACCAAGCGAATGATGAAGGTTTATCCTTAACAAGGTGTTCGATCTTTGTTCACTATCAAAAAATGAAACTTGGAAATGTCATTTTCTCAAGGGAAAGTAACTACGATTCTCCATCCCCGGCAACGACGCCAGAAAGATGTTGTTCCTGAGTCTACACTTAAGGCTATAAAGTGTAGAGTCTAAGCATATGAAAAGAGTAAAATAAAAGGGGGGAGACAACTTCGAGGGATGAGGCTATAGCCAATCTCTGAGCTATCTTTGCCTAACTTCCAAATATTCTTGAATATTGATATCCTGTTCGATGGCAGACCATGAACGTTTGAGCTCTGTCCGGGTGATGACAGTCTTAAGTATGGTATCGAAAAGATTCAAAGCAATGTTGGTTTGATCCGATAGGTCGGGTTTGATTTTGGGTTGCCTTATGATGGGTGCAGTCATGGGGAGAACAGAGCTTTTAAAAGAGGGATGATGTTTTAAAATTCTTATTTCAATTTAAGATTATATGAGGAAAATTCAGTGAAACCAAACGAAGGGTTTAACGAAATCGAAGGTCGTTTTCCATAACTGAGTTAAAATCTTGAGACCGAGTATGAAAACATAAAGTTGTCAACAAAGTGGGGCGTCAATTTAAGAAGAATCCCACACTGTAGCAGAAGAAGAAAGGAAAGGAATAATTTGATGAAAGCATATAATATATAGATCCAAGTAATTCACAGGTCTTGTACCTGCTAGTAGCCGATACAGAGGAAAAACTGTAAATAACTAGACAACTAGAGATTGATCACCACAGTAGAAGTTATACTAAATTGTAGCTAAAACATTCATCAAAGACATATATGTAAAAAATGACACGAAACATGAAATAACAGAGGAAAACACATAACTCAATATTGACGGAATATGGAGTCTTCAATTCGCTTTGTATTAATCCTGGCTCAAAAGAACTTTTCTCTATTACAATCTATCACAAAAAAAAAATCCCCTTTCATATCTTCCTCGACGCCTATTTAAACAAAAATTCTGAACCTTTAGAGTTTTCATCGTTCTGGAAACTTGTCAGTTACAAATAAAGAAAATAGAGCATTTCATCTCCTTATCTTTGTCTTCCCTCGTAAGGGCAGAGCACCTTCTTTCTCTACTCTTATGGCTCCAGAAATAGAACGGGTTGACAACTGTCATTATTTAGCACCAAAAACCTGCCCCTTCGCCTGCTCGATGCAAATGACACACCTTTCCACCAACTGGGCTATTAACCTGGAAGGTTCTGTTTGGTTTCTTGCCTCAAAGGTGTAACAACTTTTCTCCAATTGCGACAACCTTTTCCCTACTTGTCGGTCTTCTGCGATGATGGAGCATAATTGTAAACTTGGTTGTACTAGCCATTTGTCCACTTGGGCCATATCGACCTGGCTTATTTGGGATATCTCCACTTGTTCCTTCTCCATTTTTTCTTTGATGTCCAACAAGTGTTTAGCTATATTGATTTTTCCCAGTGTCCCAGCACTGCCTTCCTTGTCAAGGTCTACCAAATATTTACTTATCAAGGCGAACGTTTCCTCACAAGAATCCATCACTTCATTAGCTTTCCCCCTGCTTTCTGATATATTCTTCTCCCAAACCTTCAACAAGATATTTCCTCTAGTTTGTTCTGCGATGGATAATTTGGAGCTGCCGACCATCTCTATCTTTGTCGTGGCTATAACAACGTCTTGGAACGAGACCTGAGCTACCCTGACTTCTCTTTCTCTCAAAGAAATATTTTCTAACACTTGATCTATCGTCTGGAAATGGTTTTGAATGGTCCCTACTTTTACAAGCAGGTTTTGTTGAGTCGTTAATACCTTAGGTCGGATTTCGGTGGCCTAGGATCTGAACATTTTTATGTCTAAAACCTGATTCTCGGCCACATACAATTTCAATTGTAACACTATAATTTGTTGCCCCTACTAGCTTACCTGTGTTTGGCTAATTTGCGCTGACTGGCGCACCTGCTCGAGGTCGGATATGAGCTTCTCAATCTCCTACATATCGGTTATTCAGGCTTGCTCAAGGATTTTGCTTACCTCGTTCCTGACATTCACTTCAGCAGTAGCCACTTTAGCTTCTAACTTGTTGATCAAGAGGTTCTTTCGTTTCAACTAGGCCTTCAGAGTTCCAACTGAGAACTGATCTGTTGTAGCATAATCCCCTAGTGTTCTTGCTATCTCGTCTGCGAACTCTTCCTCTTTCGCGGCCTTTTCGTCTGTCATGATTTTAAAATTTTTAGCCATTACGCCCTCCCTTTGATATAATACTTGCTTCACCACAACCTTCCTTTTTTTATCAAAGAAAAATTCGTTAGGAGGCAGCTTCTCTACGAAAATGGGCGTCAATTATTCATTGAAGATCCACCCCACATCGGGATCCCCCTTTGTGAACTGTAAGGGTGTGATAATGGTGATCGGACTGCCTATATCCTTGGATGGTTGTTTTGGGGTAGCATCTGTGGCCGACTTGTTTGACATGAGTGGTAATGATTTTCCCGACCCCTTCGAGGGCATCTCTGTTTGACCTTGGGCCTGCTTACCCGGTGTACCCTTTTCGGGGTTTCCTTCTTGTTGGTAGGGAATTTTGGTTCCTCACTCTGAGGTTTCGGCCTCCTCTGTTTTCTCTTGGTTCTTCTCCTTGTTAGGATTCGATTCCTTTGAACCTTTGACCCCCGTCTACTGCATGACCAAAATCTTTGGGGTTTCACCCTATAAAATCTGAGGGAGACAACTCCGTCGGTGCTCTTGGAATTTAAAGAAATCGGCCTTATCTCCGGGTGGAAAGGCTTGACTTTGACTCAGGACTTCCGAGTAGGACCTCGCACCCTGGAATATTTCATCATGAGGGGAATCCTCATGTTCATATCTCTTCAGGCCATAACTCACCAGGTGATTGCTCACAACCTTACTAGGGTCATGCTTCTTAAACTCAGTATCCACCAGCTTCATTTCTTCTAAAACCATAGCCTCAGCTTTGGCATGGCCAAAATATAACAAGGAATATGTACCAATATGAATGGGCAAGGGCGACCATACATTCTTTGATACTCCTTTGAGCTCTTTGCTTATTCCGCCAAGCACAGTTTACCTATCGATCTCGCAACACCATAGTTTATGTGGAAAAAATAGCAGCAGAGCATATGGAGGGACAGAGGTGCCGAAAACCTTGATATATTAAAATTTTGCCTCTATATACCAACCTTCCATGCTACTCAAGTTGGTCGTGACACTATCCGAAATCCTGGGCGATGGCTGGTTGAAGATGCCGACGTGCAATGGCACCATTACCTAGTTGAAGATTTCGTAAATGAATTCTTTGGAATTATCCTCCCAAAGATTCGAGTGGTAGACATGAATAGGCTCTGTATTAGATGGATCCCAACTCTAGTTCATTAATGGGAAGGGTGTCATGAAGCAGATGGCATCCATGATGTAAGCAGACATAAAGAACGAAGTCGCTTTCTTACTTTCCCTCTGTGCTCGATATTCGATAATTCGATTGGTCAGATTGTCAGACAATAGTTTAGACCAGTCGAAGGAGAAGCCCCTCAACAACTGTATGAATAAGCGGTACCCATGGGAGGAAAAAATGGGTAGTGTCCTCCCTGCCATACAACCTGCAGGCCATCATTGTTATGTACTTGAATTGTGGCTCCAAGGAGGAGATTGAATAGATCCCGTTAGTGTCAACCCTGAATTTCGCGGGGTGTGAGACCCAATCTTTGATCAGATCAGACAAGCTTCTTGCATACTGCTCGCACTACTTCTTCTTGAAACCTTCTAGAAATTCAGCATTGTGAGTGAGGTTCGGTGTGGGTGACAATTTATACATTGACTGCAAATGTTCTGGCCTGAAAGTCCCAGTCGTTACCTTATGTTTGTTGATAATCGTTCTAGTTGGGATATCTACATGGTCCAGCGCCCACCTGATCATATCACAATAGGGAAGAAGCTGGGGCCTTCCATCTATTTTGTGCATCTCTTCTTGAGCAACGATTTTGTATTTGGTTGATAAGTCGTCATTCGTGTTGTCACTAGAATCATCTGAACAGCTTACAGACTCGGATTGCAAAATGTTGGAAACATATGATCAGGTCTTGATAGCACTAATACTCTGCGGCGAGGTATCAGAAACCACATCTAAACCCTGACCTGAACTCTCGACAGCTACCTTGGACGTTTTTCGTGGAGCCATGATAGAGAAACCTACAACTGGACCTCCTGTCGAAAAAATTGAAAAGCACAAAACAACAGTTATCCTAGTGAAATGGTTTTGCGTGCAAATAGAAATGAAAACTGAAATAATGAAGGAAAAACTCTCTATCTTGGTCATTTAAACCCATGAGTGTCCTTTCCAACAGAATGGTCAAATCACTCAATAGAAAGATTTAGAAGTAAAAAGGAGATCCTACTATCTGTCACCTCACTGCAATTTAAATAAATGCCATAAATGCTTGACGAGTCGAAACACGAAAAAATGCAAAAACATTTAAAACTTACTCCATAGACGGTGCGTGTTAAAGGTTGTTTACTGCGCTGATTAATCTAGTTTAGCTCCTTTAATCAAGTGTGCTTTATTCTTTAATCCCCCTTTTTTAGCATTCGCCGTATCGAAAGATTTCACTCCTAACCTTCGAGCCCCAAAAACCCGAAATCACGATGATGCGATTTATTTGATTACTCATGATCTGACTTAAGCTCTTAATTAACCTACACTTAATTAATGAATATCGCGACTTCGCGACTCAGAGATACAAAGGTAATGCCTTTTGGGAGAGCAATCACCAAGTCGCGAAATCACAATAGTGCTTAACAAAGGTTTAAAATGATTTACTCCTGACACTAACCTGGGTACACTTTAAAACCGTTATCGCCGCTTCGCATGTCAGGATACTAAGGACAGTGGGTAGTGTCACGAAATAAACAAAATCCCAAAACTAGATTTTGGCCTTAAGTATAGCATCTCACTTATTTAGAAGAAGGCGGCTCCAACACCTAGCAAGGTGCAAGGTAGACTTTCTCATCACGGTCGTATAAAAATCATAATGCTTCAAGAATTGCAGAAGAGGGATAAGAGTTGGGAGTATCTTATTTTCTGGGGTGAATTTGAACCAGAACCCCAGCCCAAAGACAAAAACAAAACTTTGTCCACTAAGTCTTCAACACCACAGAGAAGTAAAAGGAAAAGAAGAGCCATTTCCCCAGTAATTGCAAAGGAGCCAGCTTCTTCTTCCAAGTCCAAGAAAGCCAAAAAGATGCTTGATTTCAGCCAAACAACAGAAGGGAAAACTAGTGCCTTTGGTAAAAACGTTTTGAATCTTCCTTATTCAGATTCTGAGGAGGATTTAGAGTCAATAGAAGGAGAGGTTCCCGAGAAAGTTGCTTTTGAAGAAGCACCTCTTTCACCAGATTTTCCATACCTGGAGATTCCTGAAGCATCAACAAGTAAAGGAAAGAAGTTAGCATCAAAGATTGAAAAGATTAAAAAAGAAATATCAGAGATGAAGTTGCTTGAGAGGGTGATTAAATCCCAAAACCAGACTATAAGCAACACATTAGATGAGGTAAGAGATTGTTTTGAAAGGTTAGCTAAAATGCATGTAAACGAACAGAAAAGGAATAAGAAATTGCTCAAGGAAAATTGTAGGTTGCTTAAAATGGTTAGAGGTTTAAGGATCAAACTAAGGCTTAAAAATCCTAAGCCAAGAGCACATCCTGATTTAAAATCTCTATCAGAAGTTGTTGAGAACCTAAATAAGGATCCTAAAGAGTAGGTAGATCGAAGAAAATCCATTTTTCCAGTTTTGAAAGGTTGTGGAAAACTCAGGATTTTCGACAGCTTATTCATTTCCCTCAAAGCGTTGTTAGCTGTCGAAAGCTATGTTTTCGGCAGCTAATCCTACTCTATTTTTCACCTGTAAGCCACCAAAAACGCAGAAACTGGCAAAATTCTCATCTTTTTCTCAGATCGGAGATTTTTGTTTCCATATCATCTGGGAGGGGTTCCAAATCAAAGATAAAGATTAAAAGGATACAGATCATCATCCATTTCCAGTTTTTGAGGAATATACTAAGGCAAGAAGGTTAAGTGGCTTTTCAATTTTTGGTCAAAGAAAAAACTGCTTATTTGTCAAAACAAGATTTCGAAATGCCTTGTTATCACTTGGAAAGTTATTGAAGATATCATATAGTGTTGAATGTTATTGAATATTGTTGAATATTTAGTTGATAAGGGTTGACCCTTAAATCGGGACTAAATTTGATATAGCATACTAGTTTTGACTTTATTCTATTTTAAATATTTCGGATCCATTTTTATAGGATCTTGAACTGTTATGTAAAGGCTATAAAGCCTACAACTTTTATGAAAGAAAGGGTTGGAACTTGTGATGATTAAAATGTAAAAAGGCTCATAGGCTGAAAATGACTTTATGAAGGAACACAAAGGCACTAGATTTCCAGATTCCTGTGTTGTGTTTTAGTGGTGAAGTTTTGTCTGATGTAACTCGTTATTTTCTATTTCACGTGCTTTTCTTTCTGTATTGTCTACGAGAAGATAATGTGCAGGATTTGTTATTGGCACCTTGTGTTGGCTCGAGACAATATCTATGTTTTCTTCCAAGTTTGAAATGCAGAATTCAGATATACTCTGTTCTACATTTGAAATAATTTTCAGTTTATTCTTATTTTCCATTTTATAAGCTCAAAGGATCCACTAGCATGATTACCCTGCTTGGTCATATTTTTTCTTGGTTATTCATTTATCATTGTCTTTACCTTTGAATCCATTTTTCCCAATGGTCCTTTTCCATGTCTCAACCAAAAAAATTCAAAATCCATAAACAAACCCATGCTTTGCATAACTAGCCTAATATCTTATTCCCAAAAAAGCTATATTAGATAGAGAGATCCCTCTCTGAGTCTTGGAGGGCTAGATCCAAGACTCAAAGTGGTTTTGATGTTGCCTCTGTGACTGCCTCCACAACCTTGGGAAAATTACAGAGTGCTAACAGGGAGGTTATATTGGGGTTTATAAGCTTAAGAATCTAGTGGCCCTAAAAGTTTAAATTTTGTTGAATACCTTGATTACATATATAACATCCGACAAAAAACCCACATGGTCAAAAAAAGTGTTTGTGTGTTCAACATTAGGGGTTATTGGTTTACAGGGTTAGCAATTACTAGGTTAGATGTTAGTCAATTAATTGTCATTAGGAGTTTGTAGGTTAGATGTTAGTCAATTAGTTCTCATTGGGGGTTAACAGACAAGTGACCATTAGCAGTTGGGTTTTAGGGGTTATGGATTTCTCTCTTGGTGGTTTAGGGATCATTAGGGGATATAAATTTAATTGGTTGCTGTGTTAGGGATATTGGTTAAGACTCAATTAATCATTTAATAGGTTAATAAGGCAGAATTTATTGTGTTAGTGCTTAGTGGGTTAGGATTTAGTGCCTTAGTTGTCATCCAGTTAGTGGTTAGTGAGATAATTTCCATCCATGGTTAATGGGTTAGGGTTATGTGTTAGTGGGTTAGTATCTTTAGGGTTAGTGAGTTAGGTATTAGGGGATCAAGGATTAATGGGTTATGGGTTAGTGGATAATGTGTTGGGGATTATAAGTCAAAGGGTCACATGTTAGTGTGTTAGGGATTAGGAGTTAGTGGTTATGTGTATTAGGTTAATGGTTAGTGGGTTAGACATTAGAGTGTTTTTTTTAGAACTAGAGGAATTTGTAATTTTCTTGGATTACCTAGGCGAGACACAAGTTCAAATCTAGCTAGCTTCCACTATAACCCCTAGATTAGTGCCAACAACTTGCAATCCAATGCCTAGCATTAAAATTATGACATAAAAAGAGTCAAGAAGTTCAAAGACACACGCGCAAGGGGGGTCCCACTCCTGGGGGGCATCTACCCTTCTAGCCTTATCACAACAAGCCAAAATATCATTATGGATTTGAACCTTGGTGAGGAGAGTGAGAGACCTACCTCCGAACCATTCAGGTTAGGTATTAGATTGTTACTATGTAGGAATGTAAGTGTCAGTGAGTTAGTGGTGAGTGTCTTAAAGGTTAGGGGTTAGTAAATGAGTGCATTAGGGTTTAGTTCATTAGTTCATAATGGGTACTTAGTGGGTTATGGGTTAGTGCGTTAGGGTTTAATGCATTAGTTCTTAATGGGTTAGTGGGTTAGGGATTAGTGCATTAAGAAATTAAAGGTTAGTAGGGTAGGCTTAATGGTTTTGGAGTTCAACTAGGTTAGTAGATCAAGAGTTAGTGGGTTAAGGGACATTAGGTATTAATGGGTTTAGAGGTTGTGGGTTAGTAGGTTAAGAGTTGTTAAAGGTTATTGGGTTATGTAATCTAGGTTATTAACATAAAATAATAATTGACATTTAAAAAACTAATATTTGTTAAAAGCTTTAA
Source organism: Picea glauca (assembly GCA_000966675.3). NCBI lineage: Eukaryota > Viridiplantae > Streptophyta > Pinopsida > Pinales > Pinaceae > Picea > Picea glauca. The sequence continues at coordinate 115,246 of JZKD02S1433108.1, forward strand.
TCAAATGTTTTATTTGTTTAGTTATTTTAAGTTATTATGGAGAACCATGTGACCAAAAGGAGATCTTGATGGAAAATGAGGCATGTTAGGCATGTTTTGGGTCTCTTCTTATGATGACAAAATGCTCATACTAGTGTTTTAATATGTTGTCTCATTTGGGATGCTATCAAAGTTGCTTGTTATATATATGTTAAAGTAGTAATTAATATGCCAATCTCTCTTTTAATGTTATAATAAACATAATAATATATTATTTTAGATGTTAGTGTGACGTAAATACAATCCTAGTTATGGTTGAAATAATGTCTGTAATTAATAATGAGCATTAAACAAAATAAAAATCATTTCAGCAAGACATTGTGTCAGAAATTTTGCTTAGTTGTTTCTTTGGTAATATTTCCTTTGAAATCTTGTAATGATTGTCCAAGTTTAGGTTCTGTTATCACTCCAAGAAACTCTCTTAGGTTGTATCTCAGAGATGCCTGATAACTTAATTACTTTTGCAATGGTTTTCTCAATAAGGGGTAATTTTTGGATCAAGACGAATATCTAGCTCACTGGATTGTATCCTCAAGACAGTCTAGGTATAATCAAATAGTACAAGGCCTTCAAGATTAATTATCAGATAGTTTGTGAATCAAATGGATAAAGAAACTAATCTATCGACCGTAACATACATAAAACAATGTATATGATGGGTCAATAAACTAGCAGTGAATGCTTATGATCCTTGCTTAATAATCAAAGGTAAGATGTCAGTCTCCATAGAATATTAAACAGAGACAAACAATAGCATTCAACTCATAAGCATAGAACAAAGATGAAAAGGAAGTCTGACAATAACAATGAAGGAAACTTGCAAGCTGAATATATTTAAGAAAATGTATGTATCACAATAGAAGTATGATTTAGAACCCAAAATCGAACCCTTGGTTCCTCAAATGTTTTTGTCTTTATAGCCTTTACAAACAGTATCCAAATCCTAGGATATTGGATCAAATCTACCAAAAATAGAAAGTCAATAACTGACCCAAGAAAATAGGCAGAGATCCTATAAAATAGGTCAATTCCTGATCATAGGTAATCTTCATGTCCTTCAAACTCTTCAACAGATGTAGTAAGCCTTCCAAGGTTGATGGATCTTCATAAGATATGAGAGAAGTCGAAAAATGCCACATGTTGGCAACAAAACTGTTTTTTCCCAGAAAATAGCTAACCAATTTGGCCTTTCCGCCTTGTTGGGCATCTCCAAAATCGAAACAGACTCTTGATAAGGATGTCTTTAATTATTATCTATCGATTGGAACTATTCCTGAGGCATTTGGATAAGAAAAACTTGGATCTATGCCAAAACAATACCTTTCTGCCCTGTCAATTCTTTCGATGGTTAGAATAGACAAAATCTAGGTCGGTTAGCTACTGAAAGCTTGGATTTCGGTGACTAATGAATAGTTGAAATGTTCGCCTAAGCCACTGAAATTTCTGTCTTAGTGAAAACTAACAAAATTGCACAATACCTTTTGTCTTAGCTTTAAACACCTTATGGTTGATGGACAGAAGCCTCTGCATCTTGATCAATTTCTAGAATGGTTGTAGGATTGTTGGCTGCCTCTGGATCATTCAGATGGATGGTTGCATCTGCTAAGGTTTCAAGATTAGCATGTGTTTGAGGCTGAGGTCTTGAGGACCTAGCTTGCAACCTTAATGACCTGACCTTTTTCTTCAAATGCATAGATACTCTCCACAGACTGTTGTAGTCTTTTACAAAATTCTTCTTTTTCTTTTCTTTTGTACTTTCATGTGCCAATATTTCTAAGGTTTCACTGGTCTCTGCAAAATTCTTTGATAGAATTTCATATCTGGTTTTAATTACCCTCTCTAGCACTTCCTGTTGCTCTATCTTCTCTCTGAGTTTTTTAATATTTTTTGATCTGTTTTTCTTTGACTTGCTAGATGATGCCTCTCCAGCTTGCATTTCATTCTCCTCTTTGGGTGTAGGTGATGGAATATCTCCATACCTCGTTTTGAATGGATTTACATACACTATATCTTCATGCCCTGTGGTAGCTGGATCTTCATGCCCTGTGGTAGCTGGATCTTCATGCCCTATGGTAGTTGGATCTTCATGCCCTGTTTCAATCTGGTGGTCTTCATGCCCTGTTTCAAATTGGTGCTCTTCATGCCCTATTTCAAACTGGTGCTCTTTATGCCCTAATTCAAACGGGTTCTCTTCCTCCTCCGAGTCTGTATAGGGAAGATTAAGAACCCTCTTGTTTACTGGGGGCTCTACTGCCTTCTCTGCCTCCTTGCTAAACTCCATTTTTTTCTTAGTCCTTCTAGGCTTAAAGGATGGAGAGGGTTGATCAAATGCAACTGGAGAGATGGCTCTCCTCTTCCTCTTTCCACTTCTGGGAGTAGAAGACTTCCTTGAAGAATAACTCTTCTTATATTCTGGTTGTACATCAGTCTGAAATTCGTTCCAAAACAAGAAATAATTTCATTCTTTGTTCCTTCTCTACAACAACTCACAAACCAAAAGCTTAATCAAACCATGATGAGATAATCGGCCTGCAACTTTGCTCGGCTTTGCCTTGACTTGATGATCCATCTTAGTCAAGCTTCTGTGGAGGTAATAGGGAAGATTGAGTGGGCTTCTACCAGTGAAATGGTTCATGAGTTTAAAATGGTAGATCATCACCCTATTGTATCTACCTTCACAAGTTATATAAACAAGAATGGATTTTAATAAATCTTGCCATTTCTCTTCAAGAAAAAACATAGGAATGTCTTTCTTCCATACCAAACACTTGTGCTCTGGTTTCAAGTAAGACCTAAATTCAATATCCTTTGTGACAGTGGTTTTGAACCAATTTTCTCATGTCCTGGGAAGCTCTGTCACCTCAGATATGAGGGCTTCATCCACCTAGAATTCATATTGACCAATGAATTATTTTCTTCCATCGAAAGTCAGAGAAAAAAATTCTGCCACCTGCTGGTGAGAGCTCTGCAATTTTTTAGAAAAATTGTAGCAACCTACGTCCCTAAAAAGTTGACATAGCTCCGAGTGCGATTCCAGGTAACTAATATCATCAAGCTCCTTCCTCAGAGTTGGTCCTCCTTTCTTCATTTGTTGAAATGTTCCTGTACACCTGCAATTGGAAAATCGGGCTTGGAGAAAAACTTCATAGTGTAGAATTAGGAGGGTTGGGCTCGGCTGTGACAGGGATGAGAAGTATGGGGTATGCATTAAGGAGTGGCACTGATTACAAGGGATACGAAAGAGTGGATTAAGATTTGAAACAATCATGATTGTTAACTAATTGATGGGAAGTACACATCTATGTGATTTGATGAAACAACAACTTGAAAAGATTCGATATATTACGCAGAAATGAGATCCAAGTCTCTAAATGGTTTTCCTCCTGTCTTTTCGATGGCCAATTGCAATTATGAAACCTCAATCCCGACGGTTCAGGCATGTGAAAGGATGTGATGAATCATTCCAAGATCCTGGGATTTCGGTGGCTAAAATAGCCCCGTCTTTCTCATTTAAGTTGTCAAAAGCTAAGGCTTTCGGTGGCTTTGAAGCGCTTTTGGAGAAGCACTTAACCACCAAAACCTGTGATTTGAACTTTTTGAAATAAAAACCAAAATCAATGTTTTTCAAACTTTATTACAAACATAAGGCTCTAAAAAATGAACCTTAAAAATTTTAGAAAAGTATTTTTCTATCAGTTCCTATCACCTAAATGAACGAAACTGACTATGTTATTTTAGGAGATAACAGATTCAATAAACAAAAATCACACAAATTTATTATGATGGATGGGACGGGACTTGTAACCAACATTGTGATGACTAAACGCGTACCATTGATATTGGTGGACTAAAGGGATTAGCTTGCAAATGGGACATTGTTGATTGTGACCTAATATTTTTGGTATC
>JZKD02S1433120.1:0-11067 GCA_000966675.3 Picea glauca
ACCATTAAAACTTAAAATTCAATCATTCCAAGTTGAATTCATCTCTGCAACTTTGCATAATTTCTTTAGTAAACCCCGTAAACAACTCTGAACCATTTAAAGTCAAACATTGTTCATGACTTTGGGGATTTTTCTCTGATTTTTCACAATTTTTCCCAAATTCATCATAGACAAAAACTACGATAACCAATTTTTCAAATTCACACTCGTTTGAGCCCATATAAGCATGGTGTTTAAATGAGGCACCCTGATACGATAATTTAATGTCCCCCATCCTAACATCCCCCATCCCAACCAAGGGAAATTATAGTGTGGAATACTCGTAAAAATGATGTTTTAGAGTTATCTAAATTAATTTCATGTATCTTTCAACTATGAATTAAAAATAGATTTAATTATTGTTATCTACCATTATATTGATTCATCTACAAAATACTAAAATAAACATAAATGCAGGTAATAACTTCATGACAACAACATATAAACTATTTTCTCATACTCAGATTTCATGGACAACTATTAAAACAAATGATACAACAAAAGCAATATAAAACACTTATCTTTTAACACTAGTTATACAACAAGTTGCTTGGGATGGATGTTCCACCCAATCATAGACTCATTGTTCCAAATAAAAACAAAAAATCATCTACGAGATGAGGCTAGCAATGAAAAAAAGTGGGTGGTCACTCATTGTCCACCCAGAACTCAGAATTCCCACAACCCATTGGTTTTCTCCTACAACTATCTCAATTTTCCACAATCTATCTTCCTCTTGATGTGTCCAACTGAAGGAATATACCCCTTTATTGATCTCAATCCCTTGGGTTTCCCGTTCATTTATTATGCTCGATCTATCACAGGTATCTAGGAATATCTTATCTAGGAACTGAAGGGAACTTACTGCTATGAAAAACTACTAGAAAACAACACCAAACACTTGTTGTTTTAGCAGAACCCACTCAGGGGTTCACTCTCTGGGTATAAAAACTAGATCAATATTCATCTCCAAAAATCTCTAAATATGCTCTAACATGCCCTAGAATTCACCCTCCGTGTTTGCACCAGCTCTAAGATCTATTCTTTGCTCTCTACTTTCTCCTCATGCAACAAAACTTGATTGTGTAAAAATTGTTGTACCAACCCATTTGAATTTCCTCCTTTTGGATTTCCTTGATTGAATCAAACACTTCCCTAAGNCATTTAAAGTCAAACATTGTTCATGACTTTGGGGATTTTTCTCTGATTTTTCACAATTTTTCCCAAATTCATCATAGACAAAAACTACGATAACCAATTTTTCAAATTCACACTCATTTGAGCCCATATAAGCATGGTGTTTAAATGAGGCACCCTGATACGATAATTTAATGTCCCCCATCCTAACATCCCCCATCCCAACCAAGGGAAATTATAGTGTCGAATACTCATAAAAATGATGTTTTAGAGTTAGCTAAATTAATTTCATGTATCTTTCAACTATGAATTAAATATAGATTTAATTATTGCTATCTACCATTATATTGATTCATCTACAAAATACTAAAATAAACATAAATGCAGGTAATAACTTCAGGACAACAACATATAAACTATTTTCTCATACTCAGATTTCATGGACAACTATTAAAACAAATGATACAACAAAAGCAAGATAAAACACTTATCTTTTAACACTAGTTATACAACAAGTTGCTTGGGATGGATGTTCCACCCAATCATAGACTCGTTGTTCCAAATAACAACAAAAAATCATCTACGAGCTGAGGCTAGCAATGAAAAAAAGTGGGTGGTCACTCATTGTCCACCTAGAACTCAGAATTCCCACAACCCATTGGTTTTCTCCTACAACTATCTCAATTTTCCACAATCTATCTTCCTCTTGATGTGTCCAACTAAAGGAATATACCCATATATTGATCTCAATCCCTTGGGTTTCCCATTCATTTATTATGCTCTATCTATCACAAGTATCTAGGAATATCTTATCTAGGAATTGAAGGGAACTTAATGCTATGAAAAACTACTAGAAAACAACACCAAACACTTGTTGTTTTAGCAGAACCCACTTAGGGGTTCACTCTCTGGGTATAAAAAATAGATCAATATTCATCTCCAAAAATCTCTAAATATGCTATAACATGCCCTAGAATTCACCCTCCGTGTTTGCACCAGCTCTAAGCTCTATTCCTTGCTCTCTACTTTCTCCTCATGCAACAAAACTTGATTGTGTAAAAATTGTTGTACCAACCCATTTGAATTTCCTCCTTTTGGATTTCCTTGATTGAATCAAACACTTCCCTAAGATAATTGTACTCAACCCCAATGTTACCATTAACTATGGGATGTGACTACTCACACCCACCCTCTTACATTTATTCAATTATTGGCTTTGGGAACACTCAATAATAAATCAGAAGATTCATATATGAATAGAAAATTTTAGGAAAATGGGTTAAATTAAGATATGTTGGTAATTCTCCCTTGGATCCCTCTTTTCCACTCTCATATACCCTCCCCTCTCTTGTGGATTAATTTCTCCCCAACTATGCCCATCTCCCCTTAGCAACTGGTACCAAATTTTATTATTAAAAACATAGAAATACAATTTGCATATTACATCACTTTGGACATAGCCACACATTATATATACATAAGCATTTATTAAACTAAGGATTATAGTGGGGATGTTACATAGGGTCTAAGTGTATGGGAGTACACCACCNTCATCATAGACAAAAACTATAATAACCAATTTTTCAAATTCACACTGGTTTGAGCCCATAGAAGCATGGTGTTTAAATGAGGCGCCCTGATACGATAATTTAATGTCCCCCATCCTAACATCCCCAATCCCAACCAAGGGAAATTATAGTGTGGAATACTCATAAAAATGATGTTTTAGAGTTAGCTAAATTAATTTCATGTATCTTTCAACGATGAATTAAATATAGATTTAATTATTGTTATCTACCATTATATTGATGCATCTACAAAATACTAAAATAAACATAAATGTAGGTAATAACTTCATGACAACAACATATAAACTATTTTCTCATACTCAGATTTCATGGACAACTATTAAAACAAATGATACAACAAAAGCAAGATAAAACACTTATCTTTTAATACTAGTTATACAAAAAGTTGCTTGGGATGGATGTTCGACCCAATCATAGACTCGTTGTTCCAAATAGCAACAAAAAATCATCTGCGAGCTGAGGCTAGCAATGAAAAAAAGTGGGTGGTCACTCATTGTCCACCCAGAACTCAGAATTCGCAGAACCCATTGGTTTTCTCTTACAACTATCTCAATTTTCCACAATCTCTCTTCCTCTTGATGTGTCCAACTGAAGGAATATACCCCTTCATTGATCTGAATCCCTTTGGTTTCCCATTTATTTATTATGCTCTATCTATCACAAGTATCTAGGAATATCTTATCTAGGAACTGAAGGGAACTTACTGCTATGAAAAACTACTAGAAAACAACAACAAACACTTGTTCTTTTAGCAGAACCCACTCAGGGGTTCACTCTATGGATTTAAAAACGAGAATCCTCAATATTCATCTCCAAAAATCTCTATATTAAGCTCTATTCTTTGCTCTCTACTTTCTCCTCATGCAACAAAACTTGATTGTGTAAAAATTGTACCAACCCATATGAATTTCCTCTTTTTGGATTTCCTTGATTGAATCAAACACTTCCCTAAGATAATTGTACTCAACCCCAATGTTCCCATTAACTATGGGATGTGACTACTCACACCCACCCTCTTACATTTATTCAATTATTGGCTTTGGGAACACTCAATAATAAATCAGAAGATTCATATATGAATAGAAAATTTTAGGAAAATGGGTTAGATTAAGATATGTTGGTAATTCTCCCTTGGATCCCTCTTTTCCACTCTCATATACCCTCCCCTCTCTTGTGGATTAATTTATCCCCAACTATTTCCATCTCCCCTTAGCAACTGTACCAGATTTTATTATTAAAAACATAGAAATACAATTTGCATATTACATCGCTTTNTTATCTACCATTATATTGATGCATCTACAAAATACTAAAATAAACATAAATGCAGGTAATAACTTCATGACAACAACATATAAACTATTTTCTCATACTCAGATTTCATGGACAATTATTAAAACAAATAATACAACAAAAACAATATAAACCACTTATATTTTAACACTAGTTATACAAAAAGTTATTTGGGATGGATGTTCCACCCAATCATAGACTCGTTGTTCCAAATAACAACAAAAAATCATCTGCGAGGTGAGTCTAGCAATGAAAAAAAGTGGGTGGTCACTCATTGTCCACCCAGAACTCAGAATTCCCACAACCCATTGGTTTTCTCCTACAACTATCTCAATTTTCCACAACCTCTCTTCCTCTTGATGTGTCCAACTGAAGGAATATACCCCTTCATTGATCTCAATCCCTTGGGTGTCCCATTCATTTATTATGCTCTATCTATCACAGGTATCTAGGAATATCTTATCTAGGAACTGAAGGGAACATACTGCTATGAAAAACTACTCGAAAACAACAACAAACACTTGTTGTTTTAGCAAAACCCACTCAGGGGTTCATTCTTTGGGTATAAAAACCAGAATATTCAATATTCATCTCCAAAAATCTCTATATATGATCTAACATGCTCTAGAATTCACCCTCCATGTTTGCACCAGCTCTAAGCTCTATTCTTTGCTCTCTACTTTCTCCTCATGCAACAAAACTTGATTGTGTAAAAATTATTGTACCAACCCATATGAATTTCCTCTTTTTGGATTTCCTTGATTGAATYAAACACTTCYCTAAGATAATTGTACTCAACCCCAATGTTCCCATTAACTATGGGATGTGACTACTCACACCCACCCTCTTACATTTATTCAATTATTGGCTTTGGGAACACTCAATAATAAATCAGAAGATTCATATATGAATAGAAAATTTTAGGAAAATGGGTTAAATTAAGATATGTTGGTAATTCTCCCTTGGATCCCCCTTTTCTACTCTCATATACCCTCCCCTCTCTTGTGGATTAATTTATCCCCAACCATGTCCATCTCCCCTTAGCAACTGGTACCAGATTTTATTATTAAAAACATAGAAATACAATTTGCATATTACATCGCTTTCGACATAGCCACACATTATATATACATAAGCATTTNCAGGTAATAACTTCATGACAACAACATATAAACTATTTTCTCATACTCAGATTTCATGGACAACTATTAAAACAAATGATACAACAAAAGCAAGATAAAACACTTATCTTTTAACTCTAGTAATACAACAAGTTTCTTGGGATGGATGTTCCACCCAATCATAGACTCGTTGTTCCAAATAACAACAAAAAATCATCTGCGAGCTGAGGCTAGCAATGAAAAAAAGTGGGTGGTCACTCATTGTCCACCCAGAAMTCAGAATTCCCAGAACCCATTGGTTTTCTCTTACAACTATCTCAATTTTCCACAATCTCTCTTCCTTTTGATGTGTCCAACTGAAGGAATATACCCCTTCATTGATCTCAATCCCTTGGGTTTCCCATTCATTTATTATGCTCTATCTATCACAAGTATCTAGGAATATCTTATCTAGGAACTGAAGGGAACTTACTGCTATGAAAAACTACTATAAAACAACAACAAACACTTGTTGTTTTAGCAGAACCCACTCAGGGGTTCACTCTCTGGGTATAAAAACCAGAATCTTCAATATTCATCCCCAAAAATCTCTATATTAAGCTCTATTCTTTGCTCTCTACTTTCTCCTCATGCAACAAAACTTGATTGTGTAAAAATTGTACCAACTCATATGAATTTCCTCTTTTTGGATTTCCTTGATTGAATCAAACACTTCCCTAAGATAATTGTACTCAACCCCAATGTTCCCATTAACTATGGGACATGACTGCTCACACCCACCCTCTTACATTTATTCAATTATTGGCTTTGGGAACACTCAATAATAAATCAGAAGATTCATATATGAATAGAAAATTTTAGGAAAATGGGTTAGATTAAGATATGTTGGTAATTCTCCCTTGGACCCCTCTTTTCCACTCTCATATACCCTCCCCTCTCTTGTGGATTAATTTATCCCCAACTATGTTCATCTCCCCTTAGCAACTGTACCAGATTTTCTTATTAAAAACATAGAAATACAATTTGCATATTACATCGCTTTGGACATAGCCACACATTATATATACATAAGCATTTATTAAACTAAGGATTATAGTGGGGATGTTACATAGGGTCTAAGTGTATGGGAGTACACCACCAAGTTTATAAAGGTTCCCATCATGCTAGGTATCTCTCCCAAGAACCCATATGTAATCCTCCATTATATGTGTAGTTTGCANAACAACATATAAACTATTTTCTCATACTCAGATTTCATGGACAACTATTAAAACAAATGATACAACAAAAGCAAGATAAAACACTTATCTTTTAACACTAGTTATACAACAAGTTTCTTTGGATGGATGTTCCACCCAATCATAGACTCGTTGTTCCAAATAACAACAAAAAATCATCTGCGAGCTGAGGCTAGCAATGAAAAAAAGTGGGTGGTCACTCATTGTCCACCCAGAAATCAGAATTCCCAGAACCCATTGGTTTTCTCTTACAACTATCTCAATTTTCCACAATCTCTCTTCCTTTTGATGTGTCCAACTGAAGGAATATACCCCTTCATTGATCTCAATCCCTTGGGTTTCCCATTCATTTATTATGCTCTATCTATCACAAGTATCTAGGAATATCTTATCTAGGAACTGAAGGGAACTTACTGCTATGAAGAACTACTAGAAAACAACAACAAACACTTGTTGTTTTAGCAGAACCCACTCAGGGGTTCACTCTCTGGGTATAAAAACCAGAATCTTCAATATTCATCTCCAAAAATCTCTATATTAATCTCTATTCTTTGCTCTCTACTTTCTCCTCATGCAACAAAACTTGATTGTGTAAAAATTGTACAACTCATATGAATTTCCTCTTTTTGGATTTTCTTGATTGAATCAAACACTTCCCTAAGATAATTGTACTCAACCCCAATGTTCCCATTAACTATGGGATATGACTACTCACACCCACCCTCTTACATTTATTCAATTATTGGCTTTGGGAACACTCAATAATAAATCAGAAGATTCATATATGAATAGAAAATTTTAGGAAAATGGGTTAGATTAAGATATGTTGGTAATTCTCCCTTGGACCCCTCTTTTCCACTCTCATATACCCTCCCCTCTCTTGTGGATTAATTTATCCCCAACTATGTTCATCTCCCCTTAGCAACTGTACCAGATTTTCTTATTAAAAACATAGAAATACAATTTGCATATTACATCGCTTTGGACATAGCCACACATTATATATACATAAGCATTTATTAAACTAAGGATTATAGTGGGGATGTTACATAGGGNAAAGTGGGTGGTCACTCATTGTCCACCCAGAACTCAGAATTCCCACAACCCATTGGTTTTCTCCTACAACTATCTCAATTTTCCACAATCTCTCTTCCTCTTGATGTGTCCAACTAAAGGAATATACCCCTTCATTGATCTCAATCCCTTGGGTTTCCCATTCATTTATTATTCTCTATCTATCACAGGTATCTAGGAATATCTTATCTAGGAACTGAAGGGAACATACTGCTATGAAAAACTACTCGAAAACAATAACAAACACTTGTTGTTTTAGCAAAACCCACTCAGGGGTTCATTCTCTGGGTATAAAAACCAGAATCTTCAATATTCATCTCCAAAAATCTCTATATATGCTCTAACATGCTCTAGCATTCACCCTCCATGTTTGCACCAGCTCTAAGCTCTATTCTTTGCTCTCTACTTTCTGCTCATGCAACAAAACTTGATTGTGTAAAAATTGTTGTACCAACCCATATGAATTTCATCTTTTTGGATTTCCTTGATTGAATCAAACACTTCCCTAAGATAATTGTACTCAACCCCAATGTTCTCATTAACTATGGGATGTGACTACTCACACCCACCCTCTTACATTTATTCAATTATTGGCTTTGGGAACACTCAATAATAAATCAAAAGATTCATATATGAATAGAAAATTTTAGGAAAATGGGTTAAATTAAAATATGTTGGTAATTCTCCCTTGGATCCCTCTTTTCCACTCTCATATACCCTCCCCTCTCTTGTGGATTAATTTATCCCCAACTATGTCCATCTCCCCTTAGCAACTGGTACTAGATTTTATTATTAAAAACATAGAAATACAATCTGCATATTACATCGCTTTCAACATAGCCACACATTATATATACATAAGAATTTATTAAACTAAGGATTATAGTGGGGATGTTACATAGGGTCTAAGTGTATGGGATTACACCACAAATTTTATAAAGGTTCCCATCATGCTAGGTATCTCTCCCAAGAACCCATATGTAATCCTCCAATATATGTGTAGTTTGCACAGTAACCTACGAAAGAAGGTGACCCTCTTCAAGGAAAATACAATGGATGAGGCATGTGCATATGGACAATACTTGGAGAACATAGGATTAAAAAAGGNATCCCTTGGGTTTCCCATTCATTTATTATGCTCTATCTATCACAGGTATCTAGGAATATCTTATCTAGGAACTGAAGGGAACTTACTACTATGAAAAACTACTCGAAAACAACAAAAAACACTTGTTGTTTTAGCAAAACCCACTCAGGGGTTCATTCTCTGGGTATAAAAACCAGAATCTTCAATATTCATCTCCAAAAATGTCTATATATGCTCTAACATGCTCTAGAATTCACCCTCCATGCTTGCACCAGCTCTAAGCTCTATTCTTTGCTCTCTACTTTCTCCTCATGCAACAAAACTTGATTGTGTAAAAATTATTGTACCAACCCATATGAATTTCCTCTTTTTGGATTTCCTTGATTGAATYAAACACTTCYCTAAGATAATTGTACTCAACCCCAATGTTCCCATTAACTATGGGATGTGACTACTCACACCCACCCTCTTACATTTATTCAATTATTGGCTTTGGGAACACTCAATAATAAATCAGAAGATTCATATATGAATAGAAAATTTTAGGAAAATGGGTTTAATTAAGATATGTTGGTAATTCTCCCTTGGATCCCTCTTTTCCACTCTCATATACCCTCCCCTCTCTTGTGGATTAATTTATCCCCAACTATGTCCATCTCCCCTTAGCAACTGGTACCGGATTTTATTATTAAAAACATAGAAATACAATCTGCATATTACATCGCTTTCGACATAGCCACACATTATATATACATAAGCATTTATTGAACTAAGGATTATAGTGGGGATGTTACATTGGGTCTAAGTGTATGGGAGTACACCACAAAGTTTATAAAGGTTCCCATCATGCTAGGTATCTCTCCCAAGAGCCCATATGTAATCCTCCATTATATGTGTAGTTTGCATAGTAACCTACTAAAGAAGGCGACCCTCTTCAAGGAAAATACAATGGATGAGGTGTGTGCATATGGACAATACTTGGAGAACATAGGATTAAAAAAGGGGCAGGCTTATTTTTCTAAGATGAAAGAGCACCATGGAGATTCCAAGTAGGGAAAGACAAAGTGGAAAGAAGGAAAAGGTAAGAATACATCAACCAGTACACATAAGTGCAAATATCACAGCAACCAGTGCAATGATTGCAACATTGNATAAATCAGAAGATTCATATATGAATAGAAAATTTTAGGAAAATGGGTTAAATTAAGATATGTTGGTAATTCTCTCTTGGATCCCTCTTTTCCACTCTCATATACCCTCCCCTCTCTTGTGGATTAATTTATCCCCAACTATGTCCATCTCCCATTAGCAACTGGTACCAAATTTTATTATTAAAAACATAGAAATACAATCTGCATATTACATCACTTTGGACATAGCCACACATTATATATACATAAGCATTTATTAAACTAAGGATTATAGTGGGGATGTTACATAGGGTCTAAGTGTATGGGAGTACACCACCAAGTTTATAACGGTTCCCATCATGCTAGGTATCTCTCCCAAGAACCCATATGTAATCCTCCATTATATGTGTAGTTTGCATAGTAACCTACGAAAGAAGGTGACCCTCTTCAAGGAAAATACAATGGATGAGGCGTGTGCATATGCACAATACTTGGAGAGCATAGGATTAAAAAAGGGGTAGGATTATTTTTCTAATATGAAAGAGCACCATGAAGATTCCAAGGAGGGAAAGACAAAGTGGAAAGAGGGAAAAGGTAAGAATACATCAACCAGTACACATAAGTGAAAATATCACAACAAACAGTGCAATGATTGCAACATTGATGGCCACAATGAGGAAAAATATCGGAATCTACATGTAGATTTGAACTCGAAGAATTGCAAGAAGGATAGAAAGAAAAATAACCCTCTATCCATAGATTTGAGCAATCTCGTTGAATGTAGGTCTAATGTGGATGAAAATATTGTCTTGAAATATATGCAAAAGGAGGTGAATATCAATATCCTTCATCACCAATAAGAGAAGGATATAAAAAAACTCTTCCACATTAATATTCAGGTCAAGACAACCAAGATATATGCTTTGTTTGACTCTGGCTCATAGGATAATCTCATAGAAATAGATCTAGTCGGTATGACCATATTGGAGGTTTATGATCATCATAGCTCGTATCCATTTGGATCGGAAAACAAGGATGCATAGGTCAAGGTAAGAAAACAATGTAAGATTAAATTTGTTGTAAGTGTTGATTTTATATGTGAGGTAGAATTGTGCATCATACCATTCGATGTATGCAGAGTAGTGTTTGGAATCCTGTACATGTATATGAGGGATCCTATATTCATGTAGAGAGCCAATTAGTACAACATTATTAAGGGACAAAAATCCTTCATCTTTAATATTCACAAAAGAAAATGAAAAATTTCACTAGTAAGTGCCAATCGAGCTAAGAAATTGATCGGTTCTAGCAAGAAATATGTTTTACTTTCCTAAGGGAAAATTAGTGTCCTAAAGATTT
>JZKD02S1433131.1:0-11067 GCA_000966675.3 Picea glauca
TGATATTCTCATATATAGTAAAACTTGGCCATCCCATCTCTCCCATGTGAATCAAGTTCTCCATCTACTCTCTAAACATCAACTTTTCCTCAAACAATCTAAATGTGCCTTTGGTTCCTCAGAAGTGGAATGCCTAGGTCATATTGTTGG
Source organism: Picea glauca (assembly GCA_000966675.3). Taxonomy (NCBI): domain Eukaryota; kingdom Viridiplantae; phylum Streptophyta; class Pinopsida; order Pinales; family Pinaceae; genus Picea; species Picea glauca. Next base: position 151 of record JZKD02S1433131.1, read on the forward strand.
AAAGAATGGTGTCCGAGTGGATCCTAAGAAAATTGAATCTATGTAATATTGGTCTCGACCTAAAACTCTTAAGATCTTGCATGGTTTTCTCGGTTTAACGAGCTATTATAGGAAGTTTGTTCAGAATTATGGAAAGATTGTAGATCCTCTCACTTCCCTCCTTAAAAATAATTCTTTCACTTGGACTTCAGTTGTGGATCATGTCTTCCAAGCCTTAAAATATGCTCTATACTCGACCCCTATCCTAGCCCTCCCAGAATTCACAGAGACATTTGTATTGGAATGTGATGCTTCCAGGAAAGGAATTGGAAACATCCTCATGTAAGATGGCAGGCCCTTGGCCTTCATTAGAAAACAACTTTCAGAGTGACATTTGGGCCAATCCATTTATGAAAAGGAAATGTTAGCTATTCCTCATGTTGTGGATATCTGGCATCCTTATTTATTGGGTCAATGATTGCAAATAAAAAATGATCATCAGAGTCTCGCGTATTTCCTAGAACAATGAACTTCATCCCCGACAAAACAAAAATGGGTGACCAAGCTATTTGGCTATGTTTATGAGATCATTTACAAGAAGGGAAAGGAAAATGTAGTGGTTGATGCTCTTTCTCAGAAATATGAAGAATACATGTCCCTTTTCTCCCTTTCCTTCATTATACCAGATTGACTCCAAGCTGTTCATCAAGAATGGTTGCAAGACCCCAAAATTTCTAGCCTGCTCGACCAATTGTAACACAATTCTTCAGTTTCTTCAGGGTACTCTTGGCATAATGAAGAGCTTCGCTACAAAGGACGTTTGTATTTAAGCAAGGAATCCCAACTTAAATCCATGGTGCTTTCTAAATTTCATGCCTCACCCATAGCTTGGAATTCAGGGTTTACCAAAACCTATGAACGAGTCAAACGTTCTTTTTTTTGGGAAGGTATGAAATAGGATGACCACACCTTTTTGGCTTAATTTGAGGTCTGTCAACACAACAAGGGAGAAATTGTCAAAGCTCCAGGCACACTCCAACCGCTTCTAATTCCCCCATCTATTTGGCGATATATTTTTATGGATTTCATTGTGGGATTACTAAATCAGGAAATAAGTCAATCATCATGGTGGTAGTAGATTGTCTCTCCAAATATGCTCATTTTTTTCCCTCTTCAACACCCATTCATAGCTGCCACAGTGGCTCAAATATTCATGGAGAATACCTTCAAGCTTCATGGCATGCCTAACTCTATTGTCTCTAACAGAGACCCCACTTTCACTAGCAACTTTTGGAAAGAATTGTTCAAGCTATAACGCACCCAATTTCATTTCAGCACTACCTATCACCCCCAGACAGATGGCCATAATGAAGTTGTCAACAAGTCCTTGGAAACATATTTTAGGTGTTTTTCATCTAAAAAGAAAAATTAGTGGGCTCAATGGTTACCCCTAGCTGAATGGTGGTACAACACATCTTACAATACAACTACTCGCATGACTCCTTTTGAATAAGTCTATGGCCAAAATCCCCCATCAGTTCTCTCCTATATGCCAGGGGTCTCAAAGGTTCAGGAGGTTGAAAAAAATCTTACCATCTATGAGGCTATTCTTCATGCCCTGAAAAACAATTTGGTCATGGCTCATAATCACATGAAGCAACAAGCACATCAAGGTTGTTCTGAATGCCATTTTTTTGAAGGGGAATAGGTATTTCTTCTACTACAACCTTATAAGCAGACTTCACTCAAATATCAACACTGTCAGAAACTTGTGCCCAAATTTTATGGTCCTTATATAGTACTCAAGCATGCGGGATTGATGGCCTATCAGTTATCTCTACCCAGTCAGTCGAAGCTCCATCCTTTTTTTCATGTTTCCTGCTTAAAAAAGGTGATTGGAACTAAGTGCCAAACTCAAACTAGTCTCCCTAAGTTGGATGAAGAAGGTTCCATATGGTTATAGCCACAAGAAGTCTTGGCCCAGAGAGAGTGTCGTATCCGTCATTGCACCATCCAGGAAGTGTTAGTCCAATGGAAATATACACCTCCAGAAGATGCCACCTAGGAGCTCACCACCATTCTACAATAATTCCTTCATTTGAAGCCTTGAGGACAAGGTTGTTATTCAAAGGGTAAGGCATGTTAGGGACCTAACCTCCCTAACCCCTCAAGTAGGTAGAATAATAAAATTCCATGTAATAAAGACCAATATTAATAAGGCCTAGCAATAAGGAAGAATAAGTCAAATGTAAGAAGACCTAATAGAATCTTTCACTTCTAGAAGGATCTTCCTCTAGATTTTTCTTTTGGATAGATAGAGTATAAATAGAAGTAGAGGGTATGATAAATATCGTCTTGGATATTATTGTAATAGAGCTCTTCTCTACTAGAGGTTCCCCCCTCGAAGAAGTAAGTGAAAATTGCTATTAGTAATCAAAGTGCTATTTCTGGTGTTATTCTGGTGTTATTCTGGTATTATTCTAGTATTTTTCTGATTATATCATTGCTTCTCTGTCATTTCTAGCTAAAATATTTTTGTTCTGCATACTATTTTACATCTAGAATACTACACTTGTTGGGACCCATATTTGTTTTTATTTGTTCCTCCTTTTGTTTCTCCTATGGAGGGTGTTGGTGTGTTTGTTTAGATTGTATCTAATCTAAACACATGACAACTTGTGTGAGTTAATCTCAAGTAGATTGTTTGTTCCTAGTCTTTAGGAAGTTGGAACTAGTTGGAAATGAAAGATTCACTCCAACTAGATGCTTCTTAGATTGGTGTGAGGTTGAGATATTTTATCAACCCATAGATAAGGTATTTTTTCTATATTGAAACAAAATTTGTGTATTTATATGATTCGGGTGGATATTGGTGGCCACCCACCTATTCCAACTGGCTCATTTTGACAATTTCGTGTTCAACACGTTCTTCTGTAATTCTTTGTAATTGTGGGTTCTACACTTCTCGGAAAGTCTGAAGCCCTACACAGCTTCCAAGTGGATATTGGTGGCTTCCCACCTAATCCAACTAGCTTATTTTGGAATTTTTCACATCCGTACATCTTTCTGTACTTTGAGGGTCATTTTGGGGCCCTAAACAATGTTTTTTTTTTTCTTTCCATAGCCAATATGTAGATGAAGTCAATTTTTTACGACTTAATGTGTAGTTCTCGAAGATACCTTCCCAACGGTCTATCAGACGCCTAAAGCGAAGGTATTATGAAAAAGATACGACCTCGAGAAGTTGAGGTACCAAGCTACCTATCAGGGCCCACATAACTTTTGGTGTTTCATCTCCTAGGATGAAGTTTTTGGATGTCTAGGGTTTTGGCATTCACGAGTAATGTTAAAAAGGCATATGGATCCNCTCCCTTTGTTTCTCCTATGGAGGGTGTTGATGTGTTTGTTTAGATTGTATCTAATATAAACACATGACAACTTGTGTGAGTTAATCTCAAGTAGATTGTTTGTTCCTAGTCTTTAGGAAGTTGGAACTAGTTGGAAATGAAAGATTCACTCCAACTAGATTCTTCTTAGATTGGTGTGAGGTTGAGATATTTTATCAACCCATAGATAAGGTATTTTTTCTATATTGAAACAAAACTTGTGTATTTATATGATTCGGGTGGATATTGGTGGCCACCCACCTATTCCAACTGGCTCATTTTGACAATTTCGTGTTCAACACGTTCTTCTGTAATTCTTTGTAATTGTGGGTTCTACACTTCTGGGAAAGTTTGAAGCCCTACACAGCTTCCAAGTGGATATTGGTGGCTTCCCACCTAATCCAAATAGCTTATTTTGGAATTTTTCACATCTGTACATCTTTCTGTACTTTGAGGGTCATTTTGGGGCCCTAAACAATGTTTTTTTTTTTCTTTCCATAGCCAATATGTAGATGAAGTCAAATTTTTACGACTTAATGTGTAGTTCTCGAAGATACCTTCCCAACGGTCTATCAGACGCCTAAAGCGAAGGTATTATGCAAAAGATACGACCTCGAGAAGTTGAGGTACCAAGCTACCTATCAGGGCCCACATAACTTTTGGTGTTTCATCTCCTAGGATGAAGTTTTTGGATGTCTAGGGTTTTGGAATTCACGAGTAATGTTAAAAAGGCATATGGATCCTCATTGTATTCATTCTTCTCAGACAAATGCATGTAGCAGCCACATCTCTTCTCAGAGATAACTACCACCATTCGAGCAAGTTGTTTTAAGTTCTCCAGTTTTACAATTTCAGCCTATTTTATTTATTCAATAGAATTTATTGTTCACTGGATATATGTTGTTGTTCTCTGTATCTTTGTGTTATTATATTCATTTTGTTCTTCTCATAAATCCATATCAGTGGTATTAGAGAGGTCTGCTCTTCATTTGTTTTTATTTGTGCATGTCCCCAACAAGATCAAGGTACAAGAAGTTGGGACTCGAACCATTCGATCCTTTGCAATATTGGTCATGTCAAGCACAAAAATAACTCATGGGAGATGAGAAGAAAGATGATGGGGCAGGAGATCCTTTTAAATTTTTTCTCAAGGAATCCCTTGCATGACAAAGGAACTAAATAATGGATAGGTTTGCACAGATCCTTCGGCGAATTCCATCAAGGGACACATTTTCATCAAGCGACCATGCAACTCCCTTCAAGGTACAAGTAAATTTTGATATTCTATTATTTGAAGGACTGATAGATGCTGATACTGTAGATAAATGGTTGAATCTACTTAAAGGGTATTTTTTGGTCCACAATTTTCCCAAGAGAGAAAATATTACTTTTTCACTCTTCAAGGTTGTCCCCCATGTTAAGGACTAGTGGGATACTTACTCTGAGCAAAGGGCCATAGAGAAATATTCAATATTTTTGATCACCCATACATGGGATTTCTTCAGGGATGCCATTAAAGAAAAATACTATCGTGTTGGAAGCTACAAGGACCGATACATAAGATGGACCATGCTGCATTAGGAAAGAGACCAGACAGTAGCATATTTCACCAATATGCTCCATACACTACACACCAAATTGGATATCAAGGACTCTGAATGACATCTGGTGTTCAAATACCACGACTGTCTACATAGATACATTCAAACATAAATAGATTTTCTGGACATCACATCATTAGGTGTGGCTTATAGATATGTTGTCAAGATCGAGCATACATTTAAGTAGAGGAGGTGAGAGTTTGGATCAGCAAAATCCTCATAGCCGAAGTAGGGAAAAGGTGGTCCCAACCCAAAACACAAGGGACAGAGAAAATATAGCCACTCTCAGGACAACCAGTCCAAGATGAAACCCAAGAAGAGTAATGAGAAGTTGAAGAAGGACATGGGAAAGTGGTGTGAATACCATAAAATCTCTTGGAAAAACACTGAATAATGTCGTTCCATGTAGTCACTAGTGTCCGAGATAAAATCTTTCGAGTCATAGGAAGATTCAGACTTTGAATCAAATCCAGAAGGAGGGAAGCAGATTATCGATGTCGAACCTAGTGTCACTATTTCTACCACCAAATTCCATCCAAGCGAACCAGAAGAACCAGAGGAAGGGGAATGCCTCTTTCACTCACAGATGTGGATAAAGGGGGCTCCACTTCATTTCATTGTTGATAGTGATAATCATAAGAACTTTATCTCAACAAAAGTCTTCAAGCGGCTAGACTTGTCGATGACACTGCACCCACAACCCTACACTATCAGTTGGCTTCGCCAAGGAAGAAATCTTCATGTGAGCCAACATTGTCCTATTCCCTACGACATCAACCCCTTCAAAGACGATGTGTTGTTTGATATTTCTCCCCTTGAAGTTTGTGATGTTCTTTTAGGACAACCATATTTGTGGAAGTGACATGCTATGTAAGAATCTAGACCCCACAATGTCATTATTACTTTGGTTCGAAAATTGTACATGATATCAGAGGTAGCACCACCTACTGTTATTTATTTAATCTCTGCTAAGCAATGTAGTAAGGTCATTTCACAAACTGGGAATTTCATCTTCTTTGTGCTCTGTGCTCACAGTAAGCAGAAGGTTGTCGCCACATCTATGACCTCTACACATAGCCTCTCTTTACAACATAAGCAAGTGGACGGGATCATGGAAGAGTACAAAGACATATTTTCCTCACCCAACAGGGTACCGATGTACTACCAGATCAAGCATCCAGTTGATCTAACCCCTAGTGCACCTTCGCCTAATGGACCAGTCTATCATTACTAGCTGATGGAAAATGATGAAATCAAGCATTAGATCTAATATTTGCTTCAAAAGAGGCACATCATACCCAACTCCTCCCCTTGCGACAACCCAATTGTATTGGTGTAGAAGAAAGATGGGACCTAGAGGCTCTACATTGATTACAAAGAATTAAATAAAATCACAGTCAGGAATCGATACCCAATTTGCCAAATTGATGACCTTCTTGACCAAATCAAGGGGGAGAATTTCTGCAACAAGATTGACCTAAAGTTTGGCTACCACCAAGTTCCCATCGAACCAACTAATGTATGGAAAATAACTTTAAAATCTAAAAAAGATCTCCTCGAATGGCTAGTCATTCCCTTTGGCTTAACAAATGCACCAACAATTTTCATGAGGTTGATAGATGATGTATTGAGACCCTTCACTAACTCTTTTGTGATGGTATATATGGATGACATCCTCATCTTCAACAGAACTTGGGAGGATCACATGCATCATATTCAACAGGTTTTAAGAACTTTGCAGCAACAAAAACTATATGCCAACTTGGAAAAATTCTCCTTTGGCATGAACAAGGTCCAATATTTGGGCTAGATTTTTGATAAGAATGGGGTACATATGGATCCAGCTAAGACCAAGCCATTCGCCACTGGCCATCCCCAACCACACTAATCGATCTTCAGAGCTTCTTGGGACTTGCCAATTTCTACCGATAGTTCATGTTAGGATTCTACCATATTGCATAGGTCCTCAACCAAATGACCAAGGGCAATGGCAGGGAAAATTTCACATGGAGGACGACACAACAATGATAATTTGATAATATGAATCATCGCTTGTGCCTAGCTCTGGTACTCTCCCTACCCAATATACAACAACCGTTCAAGATTGAGACTGATACATCTGACTATGTTGTAGGTGCAATTATCACTCAACATGGTCATCCAGTAGCATACAATAGTGAGAGGCTCTCAGATACCGTCTGAAAATACCCCACCTATGACATGGAAGTGCATTCCATTGTACAATCCTGTCGTTAATGGAAACATTACATTCTAGGAAAGGAGACAATCATCCACACTGATCACAAGCCTCTGCAATTCATACAAACACAGGGGAAGTTGCAGAACAACCACCATCAAAAGTGGTCCACATACCTGCAGCAGTTCCATCTCAACATCAAGTATAAGACAAGGAGCACAAATCATGTCATTGACTACCTCAGTCGACCTCCTATGGTTGCACTCACCACCGTGCTCCATTCCTATGGGCATGAGGCATCTCAGTGGCCCCAACTTTATCAACAATATCTTGAGTTCGCCACCACCTATCAACTCTTGGGTATAGGCACAAATGCCACCAATTTTCACATTCAGGATGGATTGTTATTCCATTTGGGCCACCTCTTTGTTCCTGCAAGAGAGAATGCAAAGATGATTTGGGAGACTCACTACAGTTGGATGGAAGGACATTTTGGCGTGGAGAAAACTATGGTTGTTCTACAAAAAAGAATTTATTGGCCAAAACTTCGACATGACGTCAACAAGTATATCGGATCTTGCCCTGCCTGTTCCATTTCCAAACCAACCATCAAGAAGCAAGGCTTATACACCCCTCTTACTACTCCTGAGAGGCCTTGGGAATCCACCTCGATGGATTATAACTCTAGCCTTCCATCCACCAAGCAAGGCAATGATTTCGTATTTGTGGTGGTTTATCGGTTTTCGAAGAGGGTGATTCTCACAGCCTGGAAGAAGAGCATCACAGCAACAGATACTCCCAAGATCTTCTTTGAACAAGTGTGGGTCAATTTTGGGATACCACAGACCATCATCTTCGATCAGGACATGTTCCTTGACACATTTTGGTCGAGTCTCTAGTCACTGTTGGACACCAAGCTCACTAAATTCACTGCCTTCCACCCTCAAACCAATGGCCAAAAAAAGGTCGTCAATCAGATGATTGTGCACATCCCCCACATGTATAACTCTAAGCATCCATGTACATGGATTGAGAGTCTTCCCTATGTTCAACACAACTGCAACATGGCTCTCCATAGCTCCACCAACCATAGCTCATTTCAGGTGGGGCTGGGATTCCAACCCTCGAGTCCCATTGATGTTGCACTACCTCTTACAACCACACATACAAAAGTATCCCATGTTTAGTCTGAGGCTAACAAAGCCACTAGATTCATTGAATGGATTCAACACATCCCCCAACAGGTCCATCAGATTTTGCATAAATCCAATGCTAAATACAAGCAACACCATGATCAACATCAGGTACCGCACAAGTTTTAGGTGGGAGACAAGGTCTGGTTACATTTGCAGAAAGAACGCCTTACAGGGCCCCATCAGAAACTCCGTCCACTTCACTATGAGCCTTACACTATCACCAAGGTTGTGGGTGATAATGATTTTGAACTCAACACTCCCCCCTTCCTTGGCTTGCATAGAGTGTTCAATGTGCACATCCTCTAGCCATATTTTCCACCATTAATGGACACTTCAGAGATCACATAACAATTGACACCAACCGACCTCAACCTTGATTGCATGGAACATGCATCCACGGATAAGATAGTGAACACATAGGTCAAGGGAACTCGCCAATAGAGGATCCAACTTTATAGGGTTGTCAAGGTAGGGCAACTCCTACACCAAGGAAAGTGGCTCATCTGGGGCCAAATTCAGCAGAAATATCGTCGCCTAATGGGGGCACTGAATACAATGGATACCATTACTTCCTAAGGGGAGATGACTGATCCAGGTGGATATTGGTGGCCACCCACCTATTCCAACTCGCTCATCTTGACAGTTTTTAGTTCAACATGTTCTTTTGTAATTCTTTGTAATTGAGGGTTCTACACTTCCGGGACTTTCTAAATCCCTACACAACTTTCGGGTAAATATTGGTGGTTGTCCACCCAATCCAACTGACTTATTTTGGAAGTTTTCATATCAGTACAATTTTATGTACTTCGAGGGCCATTTTGGGCCCTAAACAATGTTTTTTTGGGTTGTCACAGTCAAATGGTAGACAAAGTCAAATTTTGATGGCATTATGTGTAGTTCTCGAAAATACCTTTTCAACGGGCTATCACACGCCTAAAACGGAGTTCGTATGCAAAAGTTACGACCCCTGAAAGTTGAGGTACCAACTTACCTATCATGGCCCACATAACTTTTGGTTTTTCATCTCCTAGGGTTAAGTTTTTGGATGTCTATGGTTTTGGAATTCATGAGTAATGTTAAAAATGCATCTAGAGCCTTATTGTATTCTTTCTTCTCGGAGATAGCTACCACCATTCAAGCAAGTTGTTTTCAGTTCTACAGTTTTACAGTTTCAACCTATTTTATTTATTCAATAGAAGTTATTGTTCAATGGATATATGTTGTTGTTCTTTGTATCTCTTGTTATTGTGTTCAGTTGTTATTCATTTTGTTCCACTCATCAATATGAATTGTTATATGTATTTTTGTTTAATAGAGAGCACTAACACCTTTTTGGTTTGTGCATAATAATATCTACTCTCACATTTCTCATCAAAAGGGAGATAATTTGATCTATATTCATTCATTCTTTTATTACCATTACTATTAAAACTTTATGTAGTATCATGCATTTACTATGCACAGTTATGACTTGTGAGCCCAATACCACTTTAAAACTTGAACACAAGGTGCAGTTGAGAAGTTTGAAGAATAACCCTTATGAAATTTTAATATGCATCTAGCCTTTCTTCAAAAATGGGTAAAAATGAAAATGAACATTTTTTTTAGAAGACCATTTGCTAGAAACCCTTTGACTTGCTCAAATTTGATCCATACTTATGAGTCTTTGTGAAACTTAACTTTAAAAAGATAGATGGTTTTGTATGAAGTATCTCTCTTCCTGCAACACAAATTTGCACCGGATTCCACATTAGACATACAGTAAGTAGCCAAAGATTGAAGCTTTCATCTTCTGTCATTGAAGCTTTACGATGTAAAAGAGTAAATCCGCAAGCGAATTCAGGAAAATAAAGGCGATATGCAGAAATGAAAGACGATCTCAAAGGCCCCCCTTCTGTATAGATTGCGGACAAAACGGTGTGAAATACCTGCTTGGAAGGCACCAATTGGCAGAAAAGTGCATACGCACATATTTCCCTTCCAGTTCTGTGTCATTTGTTCCAAATCCACTTCACTCTCCATTATCCATTATAGTGACCGGATTCCAAGTCCACCACCTTGCCATCGAAAAAAAAAAATCAGAGAGGTGATAATGTTGTTTTTGTTTTGCTGAAGCAGCTACTTCGGCGATAGCAAACGCAGAGTGGTTCTCGCAAGTTTTAAAAAATTAAAAAATGGGCGCGGGGGCTAACGGCTGTTTGGCTTACGCCGTTTGGTTAAGTGGAATTGCCGGATTGAGTAAACGAGAGTGCACCGCCCTTTAGCCCACGCCTTCGATGTCTACACAGTGTGCACTGTGCACAACTGGGCCGACGAATTTGTACTTCACCGCTGTACACCAAACAAACTGTCCACTGTATCACGCACCCGTACATTAGCCGGTGTACATCACTGTGCTTCAATAACTGTTAGTAATCCCTTCCCTAGCCGACTGATGCACGCAGCCGTGCATTAGCCGGTTTAAGTCACTGTGCTTCAAAATCTGCTAATAATCTCTTCCATAGCCGACTTGTGTACGGTGCATCACTCTGTTCCATAGATAAGTCAATTTCTCAACC
>JZKD02S1433142.1:385-11067 GCA_000966675.3 Picea glauca
TTTAATCAAGGTGTCAAATGCATAAATTGATACGCCAAGAGCTATAACAAGGACCAATAATAAGGATCACAAAAGATAAAACTTGACCCCCATGCAATTCAATGAATCAATGTTCAGGCAAGTCACAAAATACGAATCCAAAGGATAAATATCTTCAATAAGACCGAGTTATGCAATCCATTGAAGTATGAAAACCGATCAAAGGATATGCTGATCATGTGAAGATCAATAAAAAGATAGGCGCAATAAGCATGATGACACAAAAGGTATCGGCAGTTGAGATAATGATTGAAATTGTGACCTCGAAAGGAGAAATCTTCATGTTCACACTCATGAAGACTTAGCGAAGGTAGGCGCGCGGAAAGGCGCAAAGACTAAAGGCATCGTTCATTTGAAATTTGGGACGAAAAATCAATGTTTGTGAAACATTGGTGTAGGCAGCTTATGAGACAATCAAAAAATGTGAATTGGCTGCCAACAAAACCTAACATCACTTTTGGTCCATATTTTGAAGGGGCCAAAGACACTATTGCTCCCTTTTATATCACTTTAAATGTATACGATCAACTGCTACACAATCACATGTTAGACTCCGGAGCCTCCCATAACGTGATGCCTAAAATTATTATGGACAAATTGGGTCTCTAGATCACCAGACCTTATAGAGATATTTATTCTTTTGACTCGAGAAGGGTTAAGTGTATGGGAATGATAAAGGATTTAGTAGTTACCCTGGAACAGGTCCTGATTAAGAGTATCTTGATGGATGTGGTTATTGCTGATATTCCGCCTAAGTATGGCTTACTATTGTCTAGGTCATGGGGAGCCAAGCTGGGGGGTTATCTTCAACTGGATATGACATTCACCACAATTCCTGTGTTTGGTGGGAAATTTACTCGGTTGTACAGAGATATGAGGTTAGCATATACAGTAAGCGACCCTCAAAATCTGAACAATTTCCCTATTTACATTGTGGATCAAGATTTAGGAAATTGTATTTTATCTTTTGATGACGGTTTAGATGGTTGTCCAGAGGAAAACAATATAGAGCAGGAAGAGTCAGATTACATGATCGAGGATATGTGTAGCACCGATGTCTGGAAAATGTTTTTTGACGGTGCCTCATCTTGTGAAGGGGTTGGTGCAGGAGTGCTTTTAGTCGCTCCCGAAGGAAAGTTTGTTGTTCCTTTTTCTTATAGATTGCAATGGGATATAGATTATACTAACAATGTATGTGAATATGAAGCATTGGTCTTAGGATTAGAGGCTGCCAGGAAGCTAAAAATAAATAACCTAGAGGTATATAGAGATGCAGAGTTAATAGTCAAACAAATAAATCGACAGTACCAAGCCAAGCATCCCAGATTAAGATCATACAGGAATTGTGCCTGGGATCTGATGGAAAACTTTTTCTCATCTGTAAATGTCCACTTCATCCCACGCACAAAGAACTTACATGTTGATGCATTAGCCAAAGCGGCTTAAACTTTCACGCCTCCTACAACCTTTAAATTGAAGTATCACATAGAGATAAGACATWGACCATCTATACCAGATAATATCCARCACTGGCAGGTTTTTGAAAATGAYGAACAAATCAAGAAGTTTCTTGAAGCAGTAGGTGAATTTTCYGAAACTCATRCAGACCAAGAAAATCAAAATGACCAGATATGGATCATGCAAGAAGGGGAGGATCCTCAAGCTTTTCGAGACAAAATCACAGTTCATCGTATGCTGGTCCTAAAAAAMAACCAKATTCTGAAAGGACTGATCCCTCTGGAAAGACTGTTTGATCAAAACGACAYACCTGTAAAATCCACCTTACAACCCCAACTAGAAGAGGTTGAGGACTATGACATAGGAACCAAAGAAGAGTCCAGGATGGTTAAAATATCTAAACTTCTTCCCCTTGAAATAAAAGACAAATATAAGAACCTACTCAGACAATTTAAGGACGTTTTCACCTGGTCTTATGACGAGTTAAGAACTTATGATACTATCGTGATCGATCACAAGATACCTTTAAAACCTAGGGTCAAACCTTTTAGACAAAAGCTTAGGGATATCAACCCTATTTTATTACCTGTGGTCGAGAGAGAAGTGAAGAAACTTTTGGAGGTGAAAATTATAGTACCTCTGAGATATTCTGACTGGGTAGCGAATCTAGTCCTGGTCCGAAAAAAGAGTGGAGAAATCAGACTATGTGTGGATTTCAGAAATTTAAATAAGGCGTCTCTTAAAGACAACTATCTGCTGCCTAAAATGGATCATGTGCTAGAAAAGGTAGTTGGGGCGAATAGAATATCTATGATTGATAGCTTCTCTGGATATAATCAAATTGCCATGAATGAACAAGATAAAGAAAAAACAGCTTTTACTACCCCTTGGGGCATGCTCATGTATGATAAGATGCCTTTCGGTTTGATGAACGCAGGAGCCATGTTCCAACGCGCTATGGACATTGTTTTCATCGGAGAGAGGGATAAGTTCGTAGTCATATGTCTTGATGATTTAACAATCTTCTCCAAATCCAACAAAGAACATCTGGTACATCTTAAACAAACATTCGAAAAGTGCCGCAGGTTTGGTCTATCCTTAAACCCCAAGAAATCACACTTTGCCATGCAAGAGGGTAAATTACTAGGTCATATTGTATCTAAGGATGGAATTAATATTGATCCTAAGAGGGTTGAAACAATAGATACTATAAACATTCCCAGAAATGTAAAAGAAATTCAATCTTTCTTAGGAAAAATAATTTTTTTATGAAGATTTGTCTCGAATTTCGCTGAAATTGTAAAATTGATCACATATATGCTGAAAAAGAACAACGAAGTAAAGTGGACAACGGAAGCCAAAGCATCATTCACACATATTAAGAAAGTAATAGTCGAGGCACCTGTATTGGCAAGTCCCGATTATCTAAAAGACTTTCTTATTTTTTCATTTGCCTCCAAACACATGATTGCTGTGGTGCTCCTCCAAAAGAACGAAGAGGGTTTTGAACAACCGATCGCCTTTTTCAGAAAGAGTCTCAGAGACGCAGAACTAAAATACGATATAATAGAAAAAAAAGCGTACGCCATGGTAAAAGAACTAAAGGCATTTAGAACATATGTGTTGCACTCCAAGATCATTGCGTACGTACCAACCAGTTCTGTGAAAGATATTTTGGTACAACCAGACAGTGACGGGAAAAGAGGACGATGGCTGGCCAAGATTCAAGAATTTGACCNACCTGTAAAATCCACCTTACAACCCCAACTAGAAGAGGTTGAGGACTATGACATAGGAACCAAAGAAGAGTCCAGGATGGTTAAAATATCTAAACTTCTTCCCCTTGAAATAAAAGACAAATATAAGAACCTACTCAGACAATTTAAGGACGTTTTCACCTGGTCTTATGACGAGTTAAGAACTTATGATACTATCGTGATCGATCACAAGATACCTTTAAAACCTAGGGTCAAACCTTTTAGACAAAAGCTTAGGGATATCAACCCTATTTTATTACCTGTGGTCGAGAGAGAAGTGAAGAAACTTTTGGAGGTGAAAATTATAGTACCTCTGAGATATTCTGACTGGGTAGCGAATCTAGTCCTGGTCCGAAAAAAGAGTGGAGAAATCAGACTATGTGTGGATTTCAGAAATTTAAATAAGGCGTCTCTTAAAGACAACTATCTGCTGCCTAAAATGGATCATGTGCTAGAAAAGGTAGTTGGGGCGAATAGAATATCTATGATTGATAGCTTCTCTGGATATAATCAAATTGCCATGAATGAACAAGATAAAGAAAAAACAGCTTTTACTACCCCTTGGGGCATGCTCATGTATGATAAGATGCCTTTCGGTTTGATGAACGCAGGAGCCATGTTCCAACGCGCTATGGACATTGTTTTCATCGGAGAGAGGGATAAGTTCGTAGTCATATGTCTTGATGATTTAACAATCTTCTCCAAATCCAACAAAGAACATCTGGTACATCTTAAACAAACATTCGAAAAGTGCCGCAGGTTTGGTCTATCCTTAAACCCCAAGAAATCACACTTTGCCATGCAAGAGGGTAAATTACTAGGTCATATTGTATCTAAGGATGGAATTAATATTGATCCTAAGAGGGTTGAAACAATAGATACTATAAACATTCCCAGAAATGTAAAAGAAATTCAATCTTTCTTAGGAAAAATAATTTTTTTATGAAGATTTGTCTCGAATTTCGCTGAAATTGTAAAATTGATCACAGATATGCTGAAAAAGAACAACGAAGTAAAGTGGACAACGGAAGCCAAAGCATCATTCACACATATTAAGAAAGTAATAGTCGAGGCACCTGTATTGGCAAGTCCCGATTATCTGAAAGACTTTCTTATTTTTTCATTTGCCTCCAAACGCACGATTGCTGCGGTGCTCCTCCAAAAGAACGAAGAGGGTTTTGAACAACCGATCGCCTTTTTCAGCAAGAGTCTCAGAGACGCAGAACTAAAATACGATATAATAGAAAAAAAAGCGTACTCCATGGTAAAAGCACTGAAGGCATTTAGAAAATATGTGTTGCACTCCAAGATCATTGTGTACGTACCAACCAGTTCTGTGAAAGATATTTTGGTACAACCAGACAGTGACGGGAAAAGAGGACGATGGCTGGCCAAGATTCAAGAATTTGACCTGGAAATCAAACCTACTAAATTAATAAAAGGATAAGGCCTAGCCAAACTTTTGGCTGAATCAAATCTCAGAGCTCTGGATATAAACTGCCTGCAGGGATACGAGGAAAATATGAACGTAAGCAAGCTCGATGAACGAACAAGTACAATTAAGATCGAGGATAAGTTTGCATTATCAGAATTGTACCGAAACATAGTATCCTACCTACTGACTCTAAAATTCCCAAGGGAACTATCACCATCAAAAGCCAGGACTTTAAAGCTTCATATGGTCAAGTATTGTATCGCCGAAAATCAACTATATTGGAAAGACTCGCTCGGTTTCTTGTTGGTCTGCTTAGTTGAATTGGAAACAGAAAGGGTTATAAGTGAATTTCATGAAGGAGTTTGTGGAGGACATCACGCTTGGAGGGCCACAACTTACAAAATTCTAAGGGCTGGGTATTACTGGCCAAAACTCTTTTCAGATGTTAACGCCAAAGTCCGAGCATGTAACCCTTGTTAGCTATTTGCAGGTAAACAGAAACTCCCAGCGCTACTTTTAGTTTCGGTCAAAAATGAAGCCCCTTTTCAACAATGGGGGTTGGATTTCATAGGAGAAATTAATCCGCATTCTAGTGCCCAACACAAGTGGATCTTAACTTCCACAGACTACTTTACTAAATGGGTGGAAGTTATTCTGACTAAGAGGGCAACTGACTCGGTGGTAATAGAGTTCTTAGAAGACAATATCCTGTCAATATTTGTCTGCCCCCGAAAGATAGTCACGGATAATGCCCAGGCTTTCAAGTCTATGGCTATGATCAGCTTCTACCAAAAGTATAATATCATTCTTGGCCATTCTACAGCGTACTAGCCCCAAGGAAATGGATTGGCTGAGTCATCTAACAAGAGCCTGATAAATATAACTAAGAAAGTGTTGGATGAAAGAAAAAAGTCTTGGCATGTAAATTTAAAGTACGCTTTGTGGGTGAATCACATAGGCACTAAAAGGTCTATCGACATGTCTCGTTTTCAAATGGTATATGGGACAGATGCGGTGTTACCAATAAATTTAGCACTCCCCATGATGAAGTTGTGGCAAGATCAGAAAGAAGAACCTAATCATGTCATCAGGAGGATAAACCAGCTAATCGAGGTTCAACAACACAGGTTCGAAGTAGATGAAAAGATGTCGAAGTATCAAGACGACATGAAGACATTATTCGACCGTAGAGAAAATGATAGAGATTTCCTCCTAGGTGATTTAGTACTAAGGTGGGATGAAAGGAGGGAAGAAGCAGCGAAACATGGTAAATTTGATCACCTCTGGTATGGGCCATTCAGAGTCTCGGCTCTCGAAGGAAAAAATTATTTCCTACTGGAAAATATTGACGGTGAAATCCAAAACGCCCCTGTCAATGGGGGTTATCTAAAGCATTATATGACATAAATAGTCGCCAAAAAAAAATAAAAAAATTATATATTCATTTAATTTTAGATTTATATATTCATTTTTACTTGTGTATATATATTTTCCTTTTCGTTTGGTTATGTTGATATTCTTTCGTGAATTTTCGACACCTTTTGGATAGCCCCGATAACCTTCATATTTGCCTCTTACAGGATTCAAGCTGCACACAAAACAAAAGGGAGAAGTAAACCGAAACTTGGTGTCAGAAACAAATTGGCTTAAACAGGTGATACCCAAGATTTTTGATATTGTGCAAAGAAAATGAAACGATAAGGTAAAGATGAGATTTCCTAAAAGACATGTTCTAAAAGACTATTAAATAAAATAGAGGTAACCCCATCCAGACAACAACATCGTCCAAACTAATAAATAACAGAGTTGTTTCCTTATTTAATCATTTACGAAAGAATAAAACAAATTAAACGATTCACTCAAATTAAAGTAGTCAGTCAAAGTAAAGCACCCCCGAAAAATATTTACAAGAGTCAATTTTGAATTTTTGACTTTTGTTTTTTAGTCCGTAAGTCACCACCTCTCACCCTTTTCTATTTTCGGGTTTACCTTTTAAAAAAGTCAGCATCTTTCTATTTCTCATACAAAGGGATAAGAGATTTCGTTTCAACCTTGTGAGCTTCAAAAAAGATTGTGGAAAGAAAGCGGGTCTTCACAACTCCTCGGCCCCCTGCTAAACGAAGGGACGCTTAAAGTGATCCTAACTTTCCTAGGTTTTTCAACAATTTCAGAGGATTGAGGCTTTCTCAAATAGAATGCCTTAAGAAATTTATTTTCCCTTTTTTCCCTGAGAACGAAGGTGTTGTGAAGGTTAAGGGAAGGTTGGTACCGAGTAATCAAAGTAAGTTGACAGACCTATAATGAAAAATATTACACAGATATCAGCCCTGATACAAACTGATTGCCCCCATATTCACGATCTAAAAAAAGAAAAATTATAAGACAGGTGGTGAAAGGAAATTCATAAATGATTGCCCCCATCTAGTCCAAGAGACGATGAAAAGAAATTCAAAAATGATTGCCCCCATCTAGTCCAAGAGACGATGAAAGGAAATTAAAAAATGATTGCCCTCGTCTTAGCATTTAAATGCACAAATATATTCCGAAGTGATGAAAGGAAATTCAGTAAAAGGGGCCAGATAACTTCACCGAGGTACTGAACAGCTTCGCTGGAAGTGAAGCAATGTCTGAGATATCTGTAAGGCTATTATACATGAATATCACTCTACTCTGGTAACCAATTATTTCTAAAAACCAGATCTACATCCCATGTTCAGACTTGGCTTCTTGATTAAAAACACATAATCTTCTCCTTTTGATGCAAGCTGATAGCCACAAGATCTGTTGGGTCCCCTAGAACTGTTTTGATTGTTTTAAGGCAGACCTGAATTTAGTAACGGGAAAGGGAAAGTCGTGAAAGGGACTACGACTAAGTTTAAAAAAGTATCTGAGTTTGAAAAGCTTTTCAAGGTAAAAAACGAAGTTTCTTTCCCCTTCGATACCCTGTTCTCAGGAACCTTTTCGCCTAATTGAAGCTATTGACTCCATTTACCCAATATCGACACGTGGTCTACTGTTCTTCCCATATTACAAGAAAACGGGATTCCTAGTTGGAGCCTATGTTGGAGCNAATAGATACTATAAACATTCCCAGAAATGTAAAAGAAATTCAATCTTTCTTAGGAAAAATAATTTTTTTATGAAGATTTGTCTCGAATTTCGCTGAAATTGTAAAATTGATCACAGATATGCTGAAAAAGAACAACGAAGTAAAGTGGACAACGGAAGCCAAAGCATCATTCACACATATTAAGAAAGTAATAGTCGAGGCACCTGTATTGGCAAGTCCCGATTATCTGAAAGACTTTCTTATTTTTTCATTTGCCTCCAAACGCACGATTGCTGCGGTGCTCCTCCAAAAGAACGAAGAGGGTTTTGAACAACCGATCGCCTTTTTCAGCAAGAGTCTCAGAGACGCAGAACTAAAATACGATATAATAGAAAAAAAAGCGTACTCCATGGTAAAAGCACTGAAGGCATTTAGAAAATATGTGTTGCACTCCAAGATCATTGTGTACGTACCAACCAGTTCTGTGAAAGATATTTTGGTACAACCAGACAGTGACGGGAAAAGAGGACGATGGCTGGCCAAGATTCAAGAATTTGACCTGGAAATCAAACCTACTAAATTAATAAAAGGATAAGGCCTAGCCAAACTTTTGGCTGAATCAAATCTCAGAGCTCTGGATATAAACTGCCTGCAGGGATACGAGGAAAATATGAACGTAAGCAAGCTCGATGAACGAACAAGTACAATTAAGATCGAGGATAAGTTTGCATTATCAGAATTGTACCGAAACATAGTATCCTACCTACTGACTCTAAAATTCCCAAGGGAACTATCACCATCAAAAGCCAGGACTTTAAAGCTTCATATGGTCAAGTATTGTATCGCCGAAAATCAACTATATTGGAAAGACTCGCTCGGTTTCTTGTTGGTCTGCTTAGTTGAATTGGAAACAGAAAGGGTTATAAGTGAATTTCATGAAGGAGTTTGTGGAGGACATCACGCTTGGAGGGCCACAACTTACAAAATTCTAAGGGCTGGGTATTACTGGCCAAAACTCTTTTCAGATGTTAACGCCAAAGTCCGAGCATGTAACCCTTGTTAGCTATTTGCAGGTAAACAGAAACTCCCAGCGCTACTTTTAGTTTCGGTCAAAAATGAAGCCCCTTTTCAACAATGGGGGTTGGATTTCATAGGAGAAATTAATCCGCATTCTAGTGCCCAACACAAGTGGATCTTAACTTCCACAGACTACTTTACTAAATGGGTGGAAGTTATTCTGACTAAGAGGGCAACTGACTCGGTGGTAATAGAGTTCTTAGAAGACAATATCCTGTCAATATTTGTCTGCCCCCGAAAGATAGTCACGGATAATGCCCAGGCTTTCAAGTCTATGGCTATGATCAGCTTCTACCAAAAGTATAATATCATTCTTGGCCATTCTACAGCGTACTAGCCCCAAGGAAATGGATTGGCTGAGTCATCTAACAAGAGCCTGATAAATATAACTAAGAAAGTGTTGGATGAAAGAAAAAAGTCTTGGCATGTAAATTTAAAGTACGCTTTGTGGGTGAATCACATAGGCACTAAAAGGTCTATCGACATGTCTCGTTTTCAAATGGTATATGGGACAGATGCGGTGTTACCAATAAATTTAGCACTCCCCATGATGAAGTTGTGGCAAGATCAGAAAGAAGAACCTAATCATGTCATCAGGAGGATAAACCAGCTAATCGAGGTTCAACAACACAGGTTCGAAGTAGATGAAAAGATGTCGAAGTATCAAGACGACATGAAGACATTATTCGACCGTAGAGAAAATGATAGAGATTTCCTCCTAGGTGATTTAGTACTAAGGTGGGATGAAAGGAGGGAAGAAGCAGCGAAACATGGTAAATTTGATCACCTCTGGTATGGGCCATTCAGAGTCTCGGCTCTCGAAGGAAAAAATTATTTCCTACTGGAAAATATTGACGGTGAAATCCAAAACGCCCCTGTCAATGGGGGTTATCTAAAGCATTATATGACATAAATAGTCGCCAAAAAAAAATAAAAAAATTATATATTCATTTAATTTTAGATTTATATATTCATTTTTACTTGTGTATATATATTTTCCTTTTCGTTTGGTTATGTTGATATTCTTTCGTGAATTTTCGACACCTTTTGGATAGCCCCGATAACCTTCATATTTGCCTCTTACAGGATTCAAGCTGCACACAAAACAAAAGGGAGAAGTAAACCGAAACTTGGTGTCAGAAACAAATTGGCTTAAACAGGTGATACCCAAGATTTTTGATATTGTGCAAAGAAAATGAAACGATAAGGTAAAGATGAGATTTCCTAAAAGACATGTTCTAAAAGACTATTAAATAAAATAGAGGTAACCCCATCCAGACAACAACATCGTCCAAACTAATAAATAACAGAGTTGTTTCCTTATTTAATCATTTACGAAAGAATAAAACAAATTAAACGATTCACTCAAATTAAAGTAGTCAGTCAAAGTAAAGCGCCCCCGAAAAATATTTACAAGAGTCAATTTTGAATTTTTGACTTTTGTTTTTTAGTCCGTAAGTCACCACCTCTCACCCTTTTCTATTTTCGGGTTTACCTTTTAAAAAAGTCAACATCTTTCTATTTCTCATACAAAGGGATAAGAGATTTCGTTTCAACCTTGTGAGCTTCAAAGAAGATTGTGGAAAGAAAGAAGGTCTTCACAACTCCTCGGCCCCCTGCTAAACGAAGAGACGCTTAAAGTGATCCTAACTTTCCTAGGTTTTTCAACAATTTCAAAGGATTGAGGCTTTCTCAAATAGAATGCCCTAAGAAATTTATTTTCCCTTTTTCCCCTGAGAACGAAGGTGTTGTGAAGGTTAAGGGAAGGTTGGTACCGAGTAATCAAATTAAGTTGACAGACCTATAATGAAAAATATTACACAGATATCAGCCCTGATACAAACTGATTGCCCCCATATTCACGATC
>JZKD02S1433153.1:0-10513 GCA_000966675.3 Picea glauca
AGACTAGGAGGTATAATTACAAATAATGGCCTAAAGCCGACATAAATAAAATAACATTACTAATATAATATGCCCCAATTAAGGGGTAATGAGCCAATATTAGGGCTTAACAGTGATTGATCAAAAAATGAAGGTATTACTGATAAATCGCAAGTTAGTTTAATGTACTATTTTGCATTGGATCGTTAAGAATGTGAAATACATAAACTTGTTATCTTGTTTGCGGAATATCAAATGTGACTTTTAATTTATGCTTATTAATGTATAAAGACATCAGCCATTAATATTCATGCTGCAAATGAAGATAATATAACAGCAAAACAAAAAGAGAAATAGAGACAAGAGGTTGATAACGGAGTTCACCAATCGTTGGCTACGTCTCTGGGCCCGCTTCCAAGTGGAGCACCTCTTTATTGCTATTTAAAATGATCAAAGTTCTCTTACAATGATATTTGCTATTACATTACATGCTTCATGTCTTCTGTACAAGACCTCCTTGCTCAGATTCATGCATGCACCATCAAAATCCCCTCAACAACATGAGAAAAACGCCTCTCAAAACATGAGAAAAGGCCAAAATTTACAAACTGCTCCTTCAAAACCCTGCATCAAAAAGTCTCCCCTCAAGCTCAAAAAGCCTTAAATTTATATTATTTAGGCCCAAAAAGAGAATCCCAACTTCCCCTAAAGATCTGGCCTCTTGTTGGGATCAAATCCCCCTTCAAATGGCCAAAATATCCCAAAAACAGTGAAATCTGGGCTTTTCTAAAGTTAAAAAGCCCATTTTTAACAAAAATACATAGAGTAGCCCATTTTGGGCTGGGCGTGCCCTTGCCTCTTGGTCATTAGGCATCTGTATAGGATCACAAGCTAAAAAGGAGGGCGCTTAGCTGGGCTAAGCCCCTTTTGGAGCGTGCCCCTCTGGTCTCATGGGATTCTCCTCAAAACCAAGGCTGAGGTTTATCCATTGAGCACCCCCCTTGTTACTTTATCACATTTATTTATATTATTTTGTGTTTTAGTGTTACAAGCATCACCAAGGGCACATTGTCAAGGGACCTTTGTCAAAGGCTTGGGATAACCCAAGAGGTCATGGGATCAAACCCCATGGACTCCAATAAAACTTTTGCCACCAACCATTAACCAATACCATGGTGCCACATGGCACCCAACCATTTTCCAAACAAATGCCATTTGTCAGTTGTTGCTTGGATCCCTGTCACTGACCAGTCAGCTTCTGCTAGACTGCTGCTTGTCACCACTTGTCTCTTCCATGTCAGCACTGCTGATGTCATGCTGATGTCATCATTTGACTGGACCTGTTGACTTTTTGCCTATTTGGGTAAACGGTCAGAGTACGATAACTCTCGCATACAACGTCCGTTTGAGAAAGTAAATATATGGCCAAAATCAACGCGACAAGCCGGTCGTAATGGAATTGGTTTCATCCAATTATGAGAACTTTGTTTTTTGAGCATTTTCTGAGCCTGGGGAGCCTCCTGGATCAGTGATCCCTGTTGTTGAGTCATTTTTTCTGAGACAATTGTTGTGTCGTCAATATGTTCAAAGAGAAGTTCAACCAGGAAATCCTTCTATTGTGTCAGCCATTTCTGCAGTCCTTAAGCCTTCTATTGTGTCAACCATCCCCAAGTCATTTATAAATCACTTGTTACTCTGATCTACAAATATTTTTACCTGTTTCGTGTCATTGATGGGGGATACATTAAGGCCCTCCCATGACGAGTATTTTCCTGTTGACTCCAACTCATTATATAGGAATTAGACTTAGAAACTAATTCGTACCTTGGAACTTGCATGCCTCAATGGCAGGTTTCCCCGCTTTCGATAGTGGTTTTTCATTATTGCCCCTGATCAGGAGATTCCATCGAGTGTTCGAATTTATCTCACAAATTCACACCATTGGATTATACTAGTGTAACTTGGGATTCATTTACCTTAATGGTGATTTACCTCGTACTTGTTAATGGTATTCATTAATGATCGGTAATCAAGTGGTTTCTACCATTTCGACTTCAACACATGTATTCGCATGGTTAGATTCGTATATAGAGTGATGGAGATGAATACCCTGGATATTTTGTGACAGATTTAGGTTACCTTTGAGTATATTTAGATTGTATTATTGCATAGATCCATTGTGTATGTATCATGGCTATGTTCAAATTTGAGTCTTTAATGCATAGATCCACAGTGTATTTTTGGTGGCTATGTTCAGACTTGAGTCATAATGGCATGGATCCATAGTGTATGTTTGGTGGCCATGACCTATATTACTTGACATGGATATTTTCATGTTGCCATTTATGCTTTGATTCATTTGTATTTTGAGTATGGGAATGCCTACCTTAGTGATGGTATATTATTATACTGTATTTCCTTGTTTGTTGGTAGGTTTTCGATCGACGTGTTCCTTGTTCCTTACACACACTCGACAAAGTATTTCGGCTATCACTCTATTCTAAATTCATACTTTGGGGAGCTCACTATTACACATTATTTTCATCACCCCTATGAATGTTAATGATGTAAACCTATCCTTTATCTTTAAAAGGATCAATTGCCTCAATCCCTAAAGAAGAATGAAGATACATTTTCCCAGAGAGATGAAATTATACTTTTCCTTTGTCAAAAGCCTTAGGAAAAGGGATCGTCCGACCTTTGTTAGTGTTGAGGGTGTGATGATCTAGGATCTTCACAGGTTTCACAACAGTGGCATGTGACGTCGTCGTAGTTTTCTCAGTGTTAAGGGTGCGATGATTTTCGTACGAAGGAAAAAAAAAATTTCTCGAAAGTTCTAGAATAGAAGCTTCAAGGGTGAGGTGGCCTCTGATCAGTTTGGATATGAGTCACATCCATGATCTCATGGGATCATCCTAACCTCCTCACCCTATCCTTTTCAGCCTATAAAAGGAGAGGATTTCTCATGGGGAAAGTCGGATTGAGTTGGCTAGCTCTTGGTTTAAGCTTGAGTAATTTTTGTAGCTTTGGGCTTTGCTTTGTCAAGATAGATTGTTTGTCTTAGAATATGTGGAGCAAGAAGTGTGTAGGAAGCAAGGGACTATTGGAAGGTAGCTTACAACATCAAGACATCGGTTGTACTCTCCTTTTCATATTTATAATACAGTAATATATTTCTTTCCCATAAAATTGGTCTTATTTTATTGTATGACTCCTTGATCACATACATAGGTTTTGTTGAGTATACGTTGTTGATTTCACTTCGTTGGCTTGTGTCTTTTTACAGGTTCAACATCCCATAATATTTCGAACGGAGCAAGGATGATAGTAAAGAGGAAAAACGACATTTAAAAGGTATGTCATTTATCTCTTGTTAATTAGTATGCTTGATAATTAAAACTTAGGGAAAGTTTTATATTCTGTATTGTTTTGTTCTAGTTTCGAGGTGAAACTAGGGAGATCTATTTGTGTCCGCACTTACTGATTAGTCCAATAACAAACCTGAATATCTTTTGTGGATAGGACACTTATTTCACCAAGTGCATTGTCATTTTCCCAACCTGAAAAATAGCAATATGATGGTATTAATAACCTTACTAACGTCCAAACCATTAAAAGAATGAGATGATTAAAATGAGTCAAGGTGTAACTTATCTTAGTTACCGATTGAATATCAAATTGTCTTTATTTTCCCTTGCGAAGTAGTCGATCCATGACTCAGGAGGAGGAGTGGTTTTTTAATCCATTTGATGGGTTCCCTCGCAATAAAAACGAACACATCATCAATTTACATCCAAGGGAAATTTTCACTTGCGAAAGTGATAAAAACAAACAAAAAAAAATCAAGTTATGTGGATTTGTTATCCCCGAACATGTCTTTAGTTTATAAAATACAAAGAATGGATATACAAAGAAAGTATGGTCTCTAATTAAGAGAAGGATCTTATTAACACAGTATTTTAATAAAGAGGTAGTGACAGTAAGCTCAAATGATACCAAATAACTAGCAAGTATTACTTCAAATAAAATTACAAAACCCTATACAGAGGACCAAAAGAAAGGAAGGAATTCACTGTGGTGAATCTAACCTTTAAAAAATAGAGCTACCATTA
Source organism: Picea glauca (assembly GCA_000966675.3). Taxonomy (NCBI): domain Eukaryota; kingdom Viridiplantae; phylum Streptophyta; class Pinopsida; order Pinales; family Pinaceae; genus Picea; species Picea glauca. The sequence goes on from JZKD02S1433153.1 coordinate 4,092, forward strand.
TCTCCATAATACACAGATGGAATTATGACAGTAGTGATGTTTGCAGTAAAGAAATAATTAAAGACATAAAGGATGTGATCTGGATACATAAAGTTACAGTAAGAACTGAATTTGAATGCTAAAGGTTATTAATGCAAAACATGTTCAAACCCTCTTAATATATTGCTTCGTGCATTCAACAGATGATGTTGTGAATGAATAAAAGTATAGGGTACAATATTTAATAAACAAGAATATCGTTTTGTTTCTTTTGTACAGATCTATCGAATGCAAGAAATCCTTACAGTATGCTGACATAAATTCAACTATTGCAGATGGAGTAGCAAGTAAAGAATCTTGTCATATTAGCTTTAATATTTAAACATAAATAGATTATCTTAAGTACAAACGAATGTCTAGGTTAGAGAAAAATCAGGGAAAGGCATTGCAGAGATAATCAAAATCCCTTGATGGGACAGAGTCTCGATTCTTACTCAGATCGATTCTTTAACTAATAGACAGAGTTAAAACATGAATATAACTATACAAATAAATATTGTCCAGTCAGTAAAAAAATTATTAAGTGTCGAAGGGTTCGACCAAGTCCTAGAATGGAAAATATTAACGCCTTAACCATTCGGTAATGACCCTGACTCAGGGTATTCTTATACAAGCCTCAAAGAAGACAATGATTTATTACATGGAACCTTACAAACAAAGGTCGCAGGTGTAACGACCTATGTTCAGAATTCAAACCTAAATGTGTAAACATTTCATAGGTTTTAGCTTGTAGCAACAATGATTCAGACCATGGATTGAATGGAAGGGAACCAAAAGAGTCTGGGTTTGAAGGCATATAGTCAACAAAGAATAAAAACATAGTAACCCCATCAAACCCGATTGATAAACTTAAAGGATTTAACATAATAGACAAGTAAAATATGTTTCACAGAGGTAACCGAAATGAAATGTGTATAGAGGTGTAAATACCATTTGGTTTCAACCATAAATAAAAAGGAAAAAATATGAGGAATGTAATATAGAACCATAAAGAATGAATTTACACTCGAGGCTGCATTACAATAGAGAATGCATTGCACAGAGAAGGTATGGCACCAGAAACACATTATAAATGTTTACGGAGCATGCAATTACTCACCTGTGCTTGTGGAGAATCGTTTCCAGTGCACGTTTTCCACCATTTTTATACACCAGGGCCGAGCACTACCAAGAACCTCCAGACACGAGGAAAAACACAGTGAAGAGAAAATATGTGAATGAGATCAAAGAGGTGAATACAAGAATGGAATGATACCTCGAGCCCCTCGTGAGTAGGTAAGAGCTACTGGTACACCATCCCACATGTTGCCATGTGATTCTGACTGAGTGGAGAGCCCGCATTGGGCAAGTTCCTGTAGTCTAAGGACGCAGAGTACTGGATAGGTCTATTGCCATTACTGGACCTGTCATGACTTGAATGCCTATAGGATACAACGACCTAGGCTCTGGTATGACTTGGAAACCACTTCAATACGAGTTTCAAGCCCCTTTAATGTTTTGTAGTATGTGTGAAAACACTAACCAGTGGAACAAGGTTTAGTATGTGCGTAGAGTTTGAAATCTTGGATTAAAGAGTTCATTGTATGTGGGGTTATGTCTTAGTATAGTATCAGATTACTTAGTATGTTGGTAATCCCTAGCATGCATAGGCGAGGGATGTTTTCATCCTTACCTTTTAAGCTTAAAATTTTTTGTCTACTAGGGGTTTAATGGGATGGTAAGGTTTTTGTTTCATTGCATAATGGATTATAATATTATTTTTATACTATTGCAATAGCAAGTGTTATGGGTATGTTATAACCCTAGCACATAGGTTAGGGATGTTAAAAGTTATGTCCCCAAATAATCAATGTAAGTAAAGATATGACTCTAGTATGATTAACATGGTTTCATAGTGTATAGTAAGTTAGGTTATGAGTCAATCTAGTGAGAACACCTTGGTTTAAATTAGTGGATGATAATAGTGAGATATTTTTGGTTATAAATGTTCTTCAAATTTTTAGAATGAATAATCCAGTGGAGTAAAAACTCTTATGTAGACAAAAGTGGAATAAGATCTATAAAAATATATTTTTGCGTCATGAAATAGTTTTGGAATTGATAATAGACTTTAGTCTCCCTGACAATTTTTTATTTATTTTTAGTGAAATTTGGGGTAAATTACATATGGTATCAAATTTGTTGGTTATATCACTTGGACCTCAAGGCAACACCAAAAAATTATTTTTATTGAAGGAAAATTATCATAGCTTCCTAGAAACCCAGAACATCACAGTGAGGGAAGTTCAACAACCCAAGTATTGGAAACAATGAGGAACGTTATTTTAGAATTACAAGTGTTTAAAGATGATAATGAAAAGTTGAAGAAAGCTTAAGAAGATCAGTTGGAAATAAATGAAATGTTGTTATGCAGTATAATAAAAAAGAAGAGTCCAAAAGATAATGAGAGGGAAGAAGAGGTCACAAAAAATTCCTCAAGGAATTCTAGTCACAAATAGAAAAAGAAGACAAATCTTCTGAGGACACACACATGACAGAAAACAAGGAATCTACAGGAAGGAAAATAAAACAAGTGGACCACTTAGAAGGTGAGTTCAAAAAGATAAAACCCTCCACCTTCGATGGAGAATCAAAGACAGGTGAGGAAACTGAAGAATGGTTGTTAGACATTAAGAAATACTTTCATATTTATAATTACTCTAGTAATATGAAGGTTAGAATGGCCATCTATAACCTAAAAAGAAAAGATAGTATCTGGTGGCAAGACCTGAAGCTAGTGAAAGGATTGAAGGAAAAATGAATGGAATGGTCATAATTTAAAAAGTATTTCAAGAAGAAGTACTTATCAGGAAGATATTACGAAAGAAATACTAAGGAATTCTACGAACCACGACTAGGAAACATGGCTATGGATGATCTGATTAATAAATTCCTAGATTTGTGAGGTTTGTGCCTTATATCAAAGAAGATAAGGTAAAAATACATTTTTTTTTTAAGTTGTATACCACAATCATACAAAGACATAATTGAATTTGATAATCCTAAGTCTTTAAATGAAGTGTTTAGGAAGGCTCAAATGTGCTATGATTAGTACAAACATAGATCTGAAATTCCCAAGGCATGGAAAGATAAGAAGCATGAGCTAGTCTGAGCTAACAATGTTTCTATACTAATTGACCCAAGAGCTAGTCTGAGTTAACACTTTTTCTATACTACTCTGATTTATATTACTCCAGCTTTAGTAGAATTGAAAAAGTTAAGGTAAAACATGTTAAATTTTGGTTAGTACAACTAGCAACAAGGACCAAAATAAAGGTAACAAAATTTATTTTTGATTGTGAACTCAGTATAAATGGTCAGAGTACAAATTTAAATATGAATGTGTTACCTTTAGGGTCTTATGATATAATTATCGAGATGGAATGGTTAGAAAAAAATAAATTGATATTAGATTGTTATGAAAAATCATTTGTATACAAGGATGATAGTAATACATCCAGAACAATACATGGAATCAGAAAACCGGTTTTTGTTAGGAAAATATCAGTAATGCAATTTGAGAAACGTATTAATAAGATTTTCCAAGTATACGTTGTTCAAGTAACTAATCTCTTAGAGAAAAAAATCAAACCAAGTTTGTAAGAATTTGCAGTTCTACATGGGTTCAAATATGTATTTGTGGAAGAAATATCGGAACTACCTCCAAGGAGAGAGATAGATTTCTCTATCGATCTACTACTTAGATATGCCATAGTGTCCAAGGCACCTTATAGAATGAGTGTACCCGAACTAAGAGAACCAAAAATTCAGTTACAAGAACTGTTAGACAAAGAGTATATCAGACGAAGTGTTTCACCTTGGGGAGCACCAGTTTTGTTTGTTAAAAAGAAATATGGAACGTTGAGACTATGTATTGATTATCGTCAACTGAATAAAATGACGATTAAAAATAAGTACCCTTTACCTAGAATTAACGATCTCTTTGACCAGGTTGGAGGAGAAAAAATATTCTCTAAGCTAGATTTGAGGTCTGGTTATCACCAAGTCAGGATAATGGACGAATATGTAAACAAAAAAACATTTAGAACACGTTATGGACACTATGAATTTGTGTTGATTCCGTTTGGACTTACTAATGCACCAAAAACTTTTATGTGCTTTATGAATAGTATATTCAGCCAGTATCTGGATAAATTTGTGCTGATTTTTATCGATGATATTTTAGTTTATTCAAAAACTAAATAAGAACATCAAGGGAATCCGAAAATAGTATTATAGACTTTAAGAGAACAGAAGTTGTATGCTAAGTTTGATAAGTGTTATTTCTACCAAGGAAAAATACAGTATTTAAGGCTTGTAATATCAGAAGATGGTATTCCAGTAGACCCAGAAAAGATTAAAGCCATTATGGAATGGCCTATTCCTAAAGATGTAGAAGACATAAGATCATTTATGGGGATTACCAGTTATTACTAGAGTTTTATCGAAGGATTTTCCATAATTGCTTATCTGATTACATCACTACAAAAAAAGGGGATAAAATTTAATTGGTCTCAAAAATTCCAAGATAGTTTTGATAAGCTAAAAGGACTGTTAACTACAACACCTATCCTAAAAGTAGCAAATCCAGATAAAGACTTTACAGTTTGTGTGGATGTGAGTAAAGAGATATTAGGCGGTTTTCTAACACGAGATGGACATGTCATATGTTATGAATCACGTAAATTGAAAGAATGTGAACAAAACTATGTGGCTCACAATTTAGAATTAGCAGTTGTGATTCATGTGTTAAAAATGTGGCGGCATTATTTAATGGGAAGAAGATTTCTGTTACTAACCGAAAATAGTGGTGTAAAACATTTGTTCAGTCAACAGGATCTCAATGCAAGACAAGAAAAATGGTTGGCCTTTTTAAGTGAGTTTGATTTTGAAGTACGACACTTCAAGGGTAAATAAAATAAAATAAATGAAGATGCACTAAGTCACAGGACTAGTGGAATTTATGAAGTAATTATCATCAGTAATGATGAAAATTACATCAAAACAACAACAAAATTGCAAGCAAATGCAGAAAATATGAACAAAACATATATGAGTATAGATAAAAATGGGTTGTTAAGGTTCAAATACAAGTTATATGTACCTAACTCTATTGATTTAAAGATGACAATTCTTGATGAGCGGCAAAAAATGATGTATTATGGTCATCCAAGATACCAAAAAAGAATAACAGCCATAAGGAAACAATTTTATTGGCCTAACATGATGTAATGTCCCCAACCACCCACAAGCTGGGAAACACCACTACATTTCTTCTCTGTTACCAAACTGTAACATACCTAGCCTCCCACAGGAAGCCTTGCCACACCAAGAACGCATCTCTTGGCTGATTTGGAAACTTTGATAACACGTAATTAATAAAGAAGCATGAAATACACACATGCAATGATCAATATTCATACCACAACATAAAATACATGCACGATATACCAAGCACATCATTAACTATCCATCATGTACATTATAGGTACAATCTTAGGTATAATAATTTGATATGTAGTGGAAATAAATACATAAACAAAGAAACCATAACAAAGAGAACTTATCTTTTATAAAAGAAGAGACCAACTGGTTGCAGACCAAGGGCATTATACCAAACCATAGACACTATTGTTCCAAGTCTCAACAACAATGTCACCCCTGAGCCAGGGCTATGAATCCACAAGGATGGTTCCAGAGTGTTACTTGGCTTCCAAAACCAGTCAGCACTCAAGCTCTCATAGGATTCTCCAACACTCGCAACAATCCAAGTACCCAACTCTCTTCTACCCATCCTGCACTACCCAAGAGAATATACCTCCATCCTTCTCTTCCACGCAGTCCTTCAGGAAATCCATCTCCATTCATGGATCCAGTGCAGCTGGTCCAAAATCTCCATGTTAGGACTCTCGGGACTCACAATTGTGATCAAAACTACTAACAGGCCAAGCATCTCAGACATGCAGGCCTCAGATCATGGTTGTACTACACCATCCATCTTTATAGCCCACAAAAAACATGGATTCTCTTCATCAGTTCGTCTTCCTTTCCCAAGCCAAGACATTGAAGTGAGGAAATATGAGTGAATCAAGGGATGGGCAGAGTGCAGACTCCATGAGAGAGGATGAATAGTGAACATAGCGGGTGAATTATTGAGTGAGGTGACCAACAACAACTTCTGAATGGGGAACGTGAATGAGAGTATTTTCCAAAGGGAGAACGAACCAACCAACCAACCAACCATGAACCCCTCCCACAGACCAGGGACAGGTTTTTGTATTTCATGGGGATCACAAACCAATTTGTCTTCCCCTAAGAGATCACATAACTGATTCCCCCCCCCC
>JZKD02S1433164.1:0-11066 GCA_000966675.3 Picea glauca
CTGTAACAATAAACTTATTACAGAAATAAAATCAGCCACTAAAACTCCTACAAACTTTTCCAAAAAAGTGTGCTAGACCAAGTAGTGTAAGTGTGCAAACTTTGGGAAATTTTCAGCGGTTGATTTGAGATTTATTGAAGAAATTAGATTAGGGTTTATGCATCCCTAATGGCTGAAGATTTAAGTTTGTAACATAATAAAGAACTACCACTTTTATATGGACTCCCTAGTGGTTGAGAGGTTCTCTAAGCTCAAGGAACAAAACCCAAGCTGCAAAAAGTTAATACGGCAAGAAATCATGTTTCCCAATACAATGTTTTATTTCTCCAATGAAAGAAAATTCAAATTAATGTCTTTAAAATTGGGTGGATTGGATTTTTAAATCAAAAGTTAGATAAACAAAAACCCTATGGGTGTAATCCCTCTTACTCCCTAGGGTATGCCATCCAAACTTAGGGTAAATCTAGGAGGGTATACACACTCGTATTCCTCCTAGCAACCCTTGCAAAAATGAAAAAGACTTAAAAATTTAACAAAGAGATGAAGAAATGATGGAAGATGTATCTAGCATACTACTCCCTGGGGTTTCCACCAACAATAACCAAAATAAGTAATAAATGAATAGCATATACATATTTTTCCTTACCTAATCCAAGATAATGAGATATCAACCCCTAGTTACCATGCAACATTCATCCAAGAGTCAAGAGAGCAAGCCTTTTAGGGGGTGTGCATCACTCCTCCTCATCCATTCACCAAGAGACATTAATAAAAATACATTCCATGAGATATAAACACCAAAATCACCAAGAGTAGCGAAAATTTCAGCCTAATACTTCCCACAATGGGAGAGTTATGTTATGAAATGAGATCCTATTATCTCTATTTATACAAAATGTCTCCAAAATAGTTTTTCCACATAATATTAGGGTAAACCACAAGACTATGTGTCAACAACCCTAATATTTCCCCTTTTACAAAATAATATTAAACAATTCACTTAAAATTTACTTTTACACAAAACGAAACCCTAATTCAAAGTGATGTCACCCCTTTAGCGAACGTTTTGACACTAGGAGAAAGTCGTTGGTGTAGGGGGAGTGTAGTTAGTCTTCCCAAAGCCACATGTCAAGCATCCAAGTCACTTTATTCATGGTAAAATCCTCAACCTCCTCAAAACGTCCCTGTGCCAATGAATGATAGGCTCACAACCAAACCATGTCCCTTCTAGGTGATGTCATGCCTCTAAAGGTGATGTTTTGCCTCTCCTAGGAAAAACGTTTGGCATGTGAGGGCTAGGTTATGTTGTCCACAATTTATTTTATGCCTCCAAAGGTATGTCTCTCTCATTCGGCATGCGGGCCCTTGGCATCCACCTGTGGGCTTCAAGCCCCATGGAAGCCCAAGCTAGTCTTGTTCATCTGAAATTGTCCACCAACTAGGTCCTAAAAAGACAAATAAGCACACCCTCCAAGGATCTCAAGTAAAATATCATGATAAGTAAATCAAGTCAATAAATGATCCACCTAAGCATGTGCATCAAAGATTACCTTGTCAAACAAGTAAGTGCTCAAAGACATTATGCGACTTTCCAATCTTGGATATGGGAGGGTTGACAAGGTGTCCTATTGGGTAGATCTTTCCCTAGGTCAAGGAGTGTTTCCAAGAAATCCCTCTCTAAGCCATGTAAATAGGATGAATTTTTTAAGGGTCAAGACTCAATTAGCATGGGGTTCATGGAATAAAATGGGTTGTAGTGTCTCATTCATGGGTTCCTTTGTAGACGGTGTGTGGCACCTTTGTTTGAGATGCAATTTTTCCAAGCCCATTGTTTTGTCATTCTTTGTTTCTTTCAAAATTTAGGGACAAGTTGAAGGCCACTGCCTTGGCATGGTGTCTAGATAATGACAATGTAACTCACAAACACATAGTGGAAATGAGAAGGATGGCTCGTGATGAGACCTCCTTTCTCTCAGCCATGCAACTAAGATCCATTGCCCTGGCTTGGTGACCAGAATATGGAAATTTCATACCACTAGATATCCATGATCATGATAGTTCATCTCGTAATGAGACCTCCAACTAACCCTTTAATCATTCTTAATCATTATTATTGTGGGTCCCCCTTTTCTTACAGATAATCGTTTCATTTCTTTCTTGGGGGATCCATGGGAAAAGCATTTAGAAGTTTTATATATAGGCTTTTATATTTTACCCAACAGAAATCCCTCTAGGCCTTCAACCCCTTCTTCCCATAGAATGAGGGACAACCCCTTCTTGGTTAAATATACCCTAAAATCCCAAGAGATAAGGAAATGGGGGGTTTAAGTGATGAAAAGTGGTAAGTATGGTTGGGAATGGTACGATGGATCTTCAAGGAAGTTCCTAGTACTAAGCACATCCCCAAGGAAGACCACTTACTAGGGAACAATGTCAACCACCAAGGTGAAGCAGGGAAAAAGGCATAATTTTCAAGAATATGTCATGAAATATAGAGCAGTCTAAGATACATCATACTCAAATTCCTCAAATATTGAAATGACACTCACCATAATACCTTACTTGTACCTTGAGCAAGGTGCATTGCCTTCCGGAAGCCAGTGGGTGTGGTGGATTCCATCTAAAAATCTATGACCTATGTGGTGGTGAGAAGGGTCTCCATCCGTGCAAATGGATATTTTTTCCATGTGGCCTCTCGACACTCCATATCTGCAAACCTGAGGGCCTCAAGACACAATCTCCTTAGTTATCCCACAAAATGGGGATAACAATGTCGTACTAGGGGTCCAATGGTTACAATCATTGGGAACGGTGGCTTTTAATTTGTAAGAATTTTTCATGAAATTTTCATTGGAAGGAAAGGAATTTGAGTTAAGGGGCATCACAAGGAAACACAGTAAGGTAGTAAGCTCTAATGGCATGAAAAAATTATTGAAAAAGGGGCATCAGGGTATAATTGTACAACTATGCTCACTATATGTTCAAACATCTAAGCCATCTATTCCCCTAGATCTCCAAGGGATCATTGATAATAATTCCAAAGTATTTGAAGATATTCCCATAGGTCTTCCACCCACCCACAATCATGATCATTCTATTCACTTAATCCATGGGAGTGTTCCTCCTAACATCAGGCCTCGTAGATACCCTTTGCCCAGAAGAATGAAATTGAGCGTATGGTTGAAGAAATGTTAAAGGCTGGGATTATTAGACCTAGCCAAAGTTCTTACTCTGCATCGGTGGTAATGGTACTCGAGAAAGAGGGTTCATAGCGTATGTGTCCAGATTATAGAGAGCTCAACAAGATCACCATTAAAGATGAGTTTTCCATTCCCATCATTTATTAATTGTTAGATGAACTACATGGAGCAATCCACTTAAAAAAGTTGGATCTTCATTCACGGTATCACCAAATTAGAATGAAAGAAGAAGATATCCCAAAAACAGCATTCAGAACTCATGAAGGCCATTATGAATTTTTGGTCATGTCTTTTTGCCTTACGAATGCACCTTCTACATTCCAAGGGTTAATGAATTCCATTTTCAAGCCCTTCCTTAGAAAATTTGTGTTAGTGTTTTTTTATGATATATTAATCTATAGCAAGTCTTGGGAAGATCATGTTCGACATGTTGACATGGTGCTACAGCTACTAAAGGAGAAACAGTTATATGCCAAACTGTCCAAATGTTTCTTTGGGGTGAAGGAGGTAGAGTATTTTGGTCATATTGTATCTCATGAAGGTTTCATGGTAGACCCTAACAATATTAAGGCCATGATGGACTAGTCGATTCCCAAAACATTGAAGAATATTATAGGATTTTTGGGTTTGACAAGTTACTACCACAAGTTTGTTCAAAACTATGGAAGAATAGTAGCACCTTTAACTTCATTAACTAAGAAGAATGCATTTTCATGGACTCCAGAGGAAACTCGAGATTTTGAACAACTTAAAGAGGCAATGTCAAATCTCTTGCCTTGACCACACTAGACTTCACAAAAACCTTTATTGCGAAATGTGATGCCTCAAGAAATGGCATTGGTGTTGTTCTAATGCAAGAAGGAAGGCCCCTTTATTTTGAAAGTCGGACACTCGAGGGAAAGGACTTACACAAACCCATTTATGAGTAGGAAATGATGGCAATACTACATGCATTGAATAAATGGAGCCCTTACCTAATAGGTAGGCACTTCAAGGTCAAAAAATATCATGACAGTCTTAAATACTTCTTGAAACAAAGACTATCTTCAGAAGAGAAAAAAAAATGGGTGACTGAGATGTTGGGTTATGACTTTGAAATTGTCTACAAAAAAGGGAAGCAAAATGTTGTGGCAGATGCACTCTCAAGAAAGGATGAATATGTTGAGGCATTTCTCTATGATATCTCTATCATCGAACCTGATTGGATAACAGAAGCAAGGGATGAATGGAAGAATGACGAAGAAGTGTGGACTCTCATTCAAAGGTTGTAGCAGGATTCCAATGCATCTGATACATTTACATGAAAAAATGATTCACTATGGTACAAAGATCACTTATATTTATGTAAGAAATCCCAACTCAAACAAAATGTACTTTTAGAATTGCACACCTTTCTGGTAGGAGGGCACTCAGGATTTTTGAAAACCTATCATGGGGTCAAGAGGGAATTTTTTTGGGATGGCCTTAAAACTGATGTTCAAAGGTTTGTGGAAGAACGTTTGGTTTTCCAACAAAATAATGTGGAAACAATTAAAACCTCAGGTATTTTAGCACCATTATTCATTCCAAGTCTGCGTTGGGAGGAGGTTTCCTTGGATTTCATCACAGGGTTACCAAAATCTGAAGGAAAGAATGTCATCATGGTGATTGTTGATAGACTTACCAAGTACGCACACTTTTGTGCACTCTCTCATCCTTTCAAAGCCAGTACAGTTGCTACTGCATTCATGGAGACAGTTCAAAAGATACATGGAAGCCCAAATATTATCGTAAGTGACAGAGATCTCATCTTCACTGGACATTTTTGGATGGAATTGTTTTCTTGTTTGGGTACTCAATTGGCTCATAGATCATCTTATCATCCTCAATATGATGGAAAAATTGAGATAGTGAACAAATGTCTGAAAGGCTACCTTCATCATTTGTCTTTAATAAACAAACACAATGGTTCAAGTGGTTACCCTTTGAAAAATGGTGGTATAACACTTCATTTCATACTACAACAAAAATGACAACATTTATGGCACTTTATGGATATCACCCACCGTCCATCACTTCTTCTCTAAAAGAAAAATCTAAGGTTTAAGCAGTGGAAGATCACATTGAGAATCAACAAGAAGTTCTTCAACTCTTAAAGGACAACCTAACCATGGCACAAAATCACATGAAACAACAAGCAGATCAGCAATGTAGTGAAAGAAGTTTTGAAGTAGTGGATTGGGTATTTTTAAGACTACAACCATACAAACATATGTCCCTCAAGCAAAGATAAGAAGGATAATAAATTATAACCGAATTACTATGGCCCTTATAAGGTGTTGCAAGAGATTGGTACTATGGCATACAAATTGGAGTTGCCTTCATCTTCACAAGTACACCCAATTTTCCATGTTTCATGCTTAAAGAAGGTTATAGGTGACAAGATCCTAGTTCAAACTATATTTCCATAACTTGACGAGGAAGGAAAAATCATATTGGAGCCTGAAGCTATCACTGACACAAGAATTCACGAGCTAAGGAATAGATCAATTTCAGAGTATCTCATTAAGTGAAAGAAACTACCTGTTGAAGGTTCCATGTGGTAAGATGAGTATTTTATACAAAATCATCCAGAACTACTCAAGCGTTAAGGACAACACTTGTCAGAAGGGGAGGGACATTACCCCTTAATTGGGGCATATTACATTAGTATTGTTATTTTATTTATGTCGGCTTGGTTTCATTAGTTGTAATTGTCCCTCCTAGTCTCCTATATATACCAAGGAGATATTTTCATGTGGAATCATATTGTATTTGTGAATTCATGTGATGTATAAGGAGGTTTCCCCCTCGAAGAGGATTATTATCTGAATTTCTCTCTTTTTCAAGGTGTGGAGTACTTATTCTAAGGTTTTTATGCTATTTTGATATTTGGTTCTTAACACATACTTACAGTAGCTTATGGAATTTGACTTAGATATATTAGCCTCCATCATTGAGGAATATCCAGTGCTATATGCAAATTATGTGGAAGAATCATATCCTGTAAGTTTTATTGAAATTGATATAGATTATGAAGATCACATCAACCAATGGTTACTCAAAGTAGAATATTTTTCACACCCTAAAGGAATTTGTATAATGAAACTTTGTATGGAGCACCAAGGACAAAAACTACAAGAATCCTATGAAGCAATCCAAAGGTTGGAACTTTGAAGATAGATTGAAGAGGATTATACAAAAGACATATATGTTTTGTGTGATTTAAAGGAAACTTGCAAGGAATGGTATATGGGCAATTTTCATTTTTGGGAAGACAACTACTTGCATCCTCTCTTTGATGACCATACTCCTCCATCTGAAGTAAACAACACTAAGGGAATCAAGATCAGGTTATGACTACCAATTTTCAATCTACATATGCTTGAGTGGTAATGTTCCTTATAGATCCACAACCAACCTTTTACAGCTCTATAAATGATCTTATGGATATGGATGGTTCTATTTATTTGGATCCACATGACCGTGATGTGCATTTGAATCATGGTACTCAATTATTTTCTAAGCTCACGTGTCATCATTTGGGAGTCTGCATGAGCACTTAGACATCGTACTTGGGTTTGTGGATGAACTTATTAGACTAGTTCAACATTGAGATTTTTATTTGTACATGGGACCCTAGATTATGAAAAAGATTCTTGGACTACTTCAATGGTGTATTCAATACTCATGCATGGTACCCTAGTTCATGGGTGTGCATCATCACTGCAAGCATTGAAGGAAACACTTTTCAAAGAGGGATGGAGTGGTGGGATTCTCCCTAGGGTTGTAATGGGGGGTGAAGGGCCCACTATAGTTAATAATAATGTAGGTATGGTGGCTATCTAATGTAATATGGACTAGGTCCACTATGTTTGTTATTAGTGAATACAACCTACTACGACCCACTAAGTAGTTAGCCTTGAATAAATACAATGTGGCCTCATTAAAGAAGCCCCTCTAGGTAGTTGGAATTTGGTTATGATTAAGTTTTTCTAGAAAGATATAAATAAGTATGGTTCCCTCCTTATGAATCATGTATTGAAGTATATTGTATCGGATCTTAGCTCATTGGGAGGTTTCCCCCTAAAAAAGGCAAGTGAACGGGAATTGATCCTTGCATAGAATGATCAATGAATGTTGTTTCCCTACCTTGAGAGTATTTTGATATATGAAGTAAAGGGGTATTTCTATATTAATCCTGGACATATTTTTTGTGATTCAATTTTAAGGGTTAAGGATCATAACACATTGGTGGAAGACATAATCAAAATCAAATACTTTCGATTTTCCCCTAAAAAGAATTGTTTTGGGCTCAATGATTTGGTGACTTGTGATCAAGTGTGTAGATCCCTTAATATCATCCTCTCTATCTTGGAACCCTGGGAACAAATAAAATACCAATATTTAGGATCAAAACATTATTTGAAATCATACTTCGTCACAAAATGTTAGTCTATCCCCTATAAAACCTTATCTAGTAGACCAAGGCATTGAATCATTGTTTAACCTCTTCACATGGAAGCAATGAGCGTAGAAAAATTGGAAACGTTTGAAACATATCAACTTCGACCACCTCTAATCAAACCTTTGGAGAGTTTTATTTTCCCACTTAAAATCTCTACCCTTGTTGATGCCATAAGTGAATATGAATGAGAAATGTTGTTGATGCCATAAGTGAATATGAATGAGAAATGTTGGAAGAAAGTAATGAATATATAGTTTTCCAAGGATACAAATGGTTACTTGAATAAGTTTCACTATATTACCTATTATATACAATATCTCCATTTATGTTTACATTTTTGTTTTTACCGTCATTTGGTTCTCTAAATAACCCAGATAACATGTGTCAAATTCAGGTTTATCCAACCCACAAATTGAAACACTCTCCAATTCATCATTTTGGGATCCATGCCCCTCCTCCAATATGGTTCACACTCCAACAAGGTGTTATTCCAATGTTCCCTCTTCCATGGTGATCCATTATCCAAGTTCCCTCATTTGAAGGCATTCCTCCTCTAACTATGTGCCACACACCTTCTCATGTGCCCAGTACTACTCTCATATGTATCAATGTGTTCACTAAGATCCAATACTCCTTGACATATGTGTTCAATTTCATCACCAACATCCATATGGCATAAAGTATTCTCCTCAAACCAAGTGTCATAAAGTCAAGTGTCCAACCCCGAATGTATATAACACATGGTTCCAACCTCCAAGGGTTAATTTCCTTCCTTTAAGTGCCCAATAATCCTCCTCTTAGGTAGGTACCTCTCCTAGTCAAGAAACTGACTCTCCCATTGTATCAGCCTTCTAGGTAAGGGTTTCATGCCAACACTCTAACCAAGATCAAGAATCCACCCAAATTGAGCCATCCATATGTCCATGAAGCATCACCAAGGGTCTATGAGACATAACACTCTCCTATCAAGGTGAAAACACTTTCGGAGTAACCCTAAAGATAACAAGGCCACATTGTTGATCATTTGGATTGTTTCCTTATTCATACTTCCTTTCTCATTGGTTTCATTTAGTTTAAATAAAAAAAAACTTCCATCAACTATGTCCAATCATAAGCATATCATTCTTCACATTGAGAAAACAAAGGATATGAACCACCATCCTTCAAGAAGCACTAACAAGTCTCCAAAAAATTGAATCCCTCCATATTCCTCTTCACCACAACCACATAGTGGATCACTAGGCCAATGAAGCCACCAAGCAAAAATGGGGGCATGTTCGAGTTAACAGGGTCATAAAAACACAACCTATACCATGAAGAACCACTCCTTTGTTCATTCAAGATCATAATTGTGGGAAATATTTGTACTTTTCCTCAATGGAGACTTTGTCAGCTAGTCAATTCCACAGGGGTAGCTGCCAAAGTCCACCAGCAGATATGTAAGTATAATAGTTGCTAGTGATCTTAGCAGAATTGGGATAAGAATCAACTAGCTTACTTTTCAGATGTACCTTTGTTGTGCAATTCTACACAGCACATTTTATTTTAATAAAACATTTCCCTCATCTTTGTTAAAAAAATAAAAATAGATCATAAGCCTATTGTTCTTCACATTAAGAAAACAAAGGATTATGAACCACCACCCTTCAAGTTCAATCATCTATGGTTGCAATCTGAAGAAGTTTGGACAACAATCGAGCAATATTGGCCCAAACCCTATTGAGGTTCAACATCCTTTGTATGGGAACAAAACATCAAATTAGTGAAGAACAATTTGTGTCTCTAGGAGAAATCCTCCTACATCTCTCCATCAAAATCAAGGGAAAATTGTAAAGAGAAACTTGCAACCTGCAATGTTGAATGGAAGATGAAGTTTACAAAAAGTACTCTCACCTAAAATAAGAATCTCTTTTGAGGAAAATTATCAAATCTCAAAAGGACAAAGAGGAACATTGGAGATAAAATCATGTAGCCTCTGGCTCAAATATGCAAATGGAAATACAAATATTTTCCACAATCAAAATAACACCCACAAAGTTAAAAATCATATGGCCTAGTTTGAGACATATGATGATATCACCGTCTCCATATTTGAAGATATTATGGTAGCCACCTGTGATCACTTCTCATCCATGTATAATGAATGCCTTTCAACTTCCCCTTTGGTAGAAGAGAAAATGTTGGTAAATACTCCAAATCTTATCATAAAATAAGAGAATCAAAAGTTGTTTATCTTAATTACAAAGAAATAAATTGAGGAGGAGACCATCTACATGATGGACCTAGGAAAATCCCCCACCTCATATGGGTTCACAACCCTTTTTAATAGAGCTTGTTGGAATATTATAAAACATGATTTGAAAAGTATGCTAGAAAGTTATAGAATCAAACTATGGGTGGGATGGGGTATCAACACCCCCCTTTCTTGCTCTCATTCCAAAATAATCAAATCCTGGACATATTTTTTGTGATTCAATTTTAAGGGTTAAGGATCAAAACACATTGGTGGAAGACATAATCAAAATCAAATACTTGTAATTTGTCCCTAAAGGAATTTTTTGGGATCAATGATTTTGTGACTTGTGATCAAGTGCGTAGCTCCCCTAATATCATCCTCCTTGTCTTGGAACCCTAGGAACAAATATAATACCAATATTTAGGATCAAAACATCATGGGAAATCATAATTTGTCACAAAATGTTAGTCTAGCCCCTACAAAACCTTATCTAGTAGACCAAGGAATTGAATCATTGTTTAACCTCTCCACATGCAAGCATTCAGCATAGAAAAATTGGAAGCGTTTGAAACATATCAACCTCGAACACCTCTCATCAAATATTTGGATACTTTTCTTTGTCCACTTAAAGTCTCTACCCTTGTTGATGCCATAATTGAATATGAATGATAAATGTTGGGAGAAAGTAATGAATATATAGTTTTCCAAGGATACAAATGGTTACTTGGACAACAAAATTTGTCTTCAAAATCCAAAATCTAACAACAATATGGGAAGGAGGTGCGATCCCAAAAGTAAAAAATTTTTATTGGATCCTTTCCCATAACAAATTTCCCACGATAAACAATCTCAAGGAAGAGGGAATGTGTAGGGCCCTCTCATTTCCATCTATGAAAAATCCATGAAGAAACAACTCAACACATATTCTTAAATTGCACATTCACTCTTCAAGTATGGAAGTGAGCAGTCTTCAATCTTCACATTGATCCCCAATCCCCTGAAAACTGGTGGTCGTTATTTATCTCCTAGAAAAAAACTATCCTCACTCCCTAAAGGGAAAGTAATTTCTAGCATGAATCTGGACGGCTCTACCCAAATACATCTCTTTGAAAATTACATTATCCCAAAATAATCTTATATTCAA
>JZKD02S1433175.1:0-11066 GCA_000966675.3 Picea glauca
CTCCATAAAATTCATTATGGGTAAATAAAATAATAATAAAAATACTTAGCCCCTCAAGCCCCCTCTCTTGTCGAATCATAGGCCCCTATCTCTTTTGTCCATGTCCGACTTGTAGCCAATGGTGTATTTTATTAATATATATAGATGTATTACATTCCCTAGGAACTTTGGCCCCTTTTCAACTTTACTAGCTCACCAACCTAAGTCACAATTACATAATACATTATAGTTCATAAGGGTCAAAACTGGGATGTTACAATTGTTCGCAGCTTTTGGATTATTTTAGACTCTTCCTGTCATTTAATTGTATGGATTTCACGGCTATCATGCATGTGCAAAGTATAATCTCTGTAAATGAGATTGTGGGAATTTTTGATGGTGTTAGACTCTTGAAGGTACCCCTTTGGACAAAACCTCAAACCATTGGTTAGCTCGTCCTCTTATATTGCATCCATGTTGATGATTATATATCGAATCTTGTATTTGAAAAACATTGTGGAGTTGGCCAACCCATAATTTAATAGAGATGATGTTCGTGCTCTTTTTAGTCATGGGTTTTGTCCATTTGTTTATTGTGCAATGATAGAAAGAATGCCAAGATTTTTTTTTTAAATGTTAAAAGGAGATATGGTATATCTTGTGGAAATATTTGGGTGATGAAAACGTTGCAAAGTCATTGTTTGAAGGATATTACTTGTTGTGTGTTGTTTCCATATGCAAAGAGTACCTTTGTGGATGAATTATATACACATTGAATGAACCTTGCAAACCTGAATGAAAATGAAATTTAGAAACATTGTTATTTAAAGTATGAGTTGAGATTTTAATACCAGTGTCAATTTCGTGGACCACCGTCTATCCATTTCTTCGATTGTTGGTGATGATTATTGTAATGGTTTGAATGTTGCATCTCCTTGACCCTATTTTGTGCAAAATGTGTCATTACCATTGAGTGTTTCTTGGGAAAAAATTATGAAATGATTCCTTTGCAATACAATTTCTAAATGAATAATGAACAACCTTGAAGTGAAATACGAGTTCTTGGAGTTTGGAAACAAAGTGTTGAATTTCAATTTTGAAACAGTAAAGGGTTTGGAAATTTAATTGATTTTGAAGATAATGTATGGATGATGATAGAACAATATCCATTGGATTCCCTTATATTATATCACTTTACGCATGCTACACTCCCCTCATTATCCCACTTACACTTTTACACTCCATGTTTTGTTGTTACTCATTTTTAAGGAAGGGTCTGTATGGAAATAAAAGAAATGATGTGGAAGTTAATTGATGATTGGTATTCTAGGAGCTAGTTGTATACACAATTTTATTTTTTTATTGATTTCTTGACCAATATTCATGAATATTTCCCCTTGCATGATATCATTTTGCGTACAATACAAACCCCCCATACTCCCAATGACCCTATCAATCCCCTGTTCATATGGAAATTAATTAATGAAAGTTTTATGGATGAATTGCATGGGTTTTGTGGTAAATAATAGAGCCAACTCTTGATTTATTTAAGTGGAGTTCCATGTATGGGTTATTAAGAACTTAATGACTGATTAAATATTGCTACAAGATGAGTGTTTTCAGTAGGGGTAGTAATGGTACAAGTAACAACAATGAGAAGAGACCTAATGCCTCACATAGTAAATACATATTTTGAGGATTTAGGTTGTTTTATATGTTGAAGACAATATTTTTTATTTTGATAAAGTTTTGAAAAATAAACATATATTTGACACTATTTTGGACAACAACATTCATTTGAGCATTTTTTATTAGACAACTTGGATATAATGCTTTTTGGGGACACAATTATATTACATTCTCTTGATATGTATCATTTAAGAATATATATATGAAGCGAAAGTTTCAAGGAGATATTTTTGAATTGAATGCTTTGAATGTTTTTTATGTTAGATAATTAAAAAATGAAATAATTTAGCATCACAAGGGGTCCCACCTATTTAGTTATTATTAATTAGACTCCTTTTTATATATTATTACTAATTATTTCTCTCAAACTAATTAGTTAATATATTTTTTCTTAACTAAAGAAAGTAGTTGAACGACCTCAACTTATTGAGAAATAATAAAGGCTCAATGATATGGAGAGTCAAGAGGGGGAGAATAGAAGGGGAACTACAACACTAAGTTTTTCTCTCTAGTTAGTGAGATAGCTTTAGTTTTCATTCATTTCTGATTTTACTTGAAATCTTAATCCTCTTGATGACAACATGGTCTTATTGAAGGTAGTTGGATTCAAAACTGAATCATGCATTTCAGCAGCTTTATTTAAAGGTGTTTGATTTATCTTTAATATTCTGTGTATTCTTGTTGGTTTATGAATTAATTTTCATTGAAGATAAAGAATATCTTACAGAGTCAAGTGGCAACATTTTGTGGCAAGCTAATCTAGATCATTAGTTTCAATTTTATTTCACTGGTAGGGTCTTTTTGTCTGGTGCCTATCAGATAATTCTAAATATGACTTTGGTCCATACCCTCGCAGGGGTTTGTAAAAGAGAAATACATTTTTTTATCTGAGAATGAAATAAAATCAGATTTTTTTCTGTCTCATACATGCATTTTCATGACTTGGTTCTTCCTTTCACTTTTGTCTCCATGTTTACTTCAATATAAAATATGTATACATTCACTTGTCTTTGTTTAAATTTTATTTATTCATTGTTACAAATATAAATCATAAAATCAGCCTTGATCCTTTGTAATTGATACTTGCGGATTGAGTGAAAGTTTTGAGGCTATAACCCCTGGGTGACATTCCTATCTATCTTGTCATATCCATGCAAGATATGAAAATTATTGAGTAAGGTGTTCCATACCTTTTCCTGAACAGTGTGCAAAAGGAAAAATTTCATTAAAAAAACTACATGGAAGACAAATAAGTTTTTAGGCGATCGACATAAGACAAAGACTTAACACCAAACCCTTTTTAAATGTGATACAAATTATATCACATTCAAAGTTACTTTTGGCATGACACAACATTTCACACTCAAAATTAGTCTGGTCATGACAAATTGTGTCATGTGTTATCCATGCAACACATCACACTTTCTCAAACATTACTTCATTGTGACATAGGGAAAATTCCCAAATTTTCCTTTTTGCGATCACAATGTTCTTAGTTTACTTGACCAATTTAAAAAATAGAACATTTTGACCTTCTCACCTTATAATGACGTACCTTTTTCACATTTAGGAGCAATTTCTAGTTATAATTTATTTTTTTATGTTTATCAACAAAAAACTTCATATGTGATATGGAAGATCTCCATTCAAAGGTTTGAAGGTTTTTTTGTTTTTGTTTTTTGGTATTTACCTCATGTTACATTCAAATTTCTCTTATAGCAAGTAATATTAATAATAATCATATTATTAATAATACTAATGTATCTATAGATTTAGTATATCAATAATCCTTTTTATTATTATTATTTTGGTTGTTTTATCGTATATTAAATATAAAAGGGTTTTAATACATGATTAATTTATGGTTGATTTCGATAATAATAGATTAAGTAATTGTAATAATAAATTACTATATTAGACCAAAAATATTATTGATATAATTTTTTCATATAAACAATATAGTATTATTATGATGTCATAATAGTTAAATTTATATAATAGAAGGTTTACTAATGATTATGATATATTATTGATTGTAAATAGAATAACTAAATACAATGATGATGATGATGATATTTAACATCCATTCAGAGAAAATTTAGTGTATTGCACCTTACGAAAGGTAATAAATTGTTTGGTTTGCTTTAGATTTTTTTGTGCTTGAAACGTTTTAAGAGACGCATTATTACATAACCATAGTTTTGATGAATTAAAATATTAGGAGGGTTGGCATTCTAACAAATATTTGAAATTGGACAGTAGTAAATTCAATGAGAAAGTGATTTTCTATAACATCCCACTCTTGCGCACACTGAGCGAACTTATTCTTTGAGGACACTTGCATGCAAGTGATCCGGGTTATTATACTATTGGTCGTTTTGATTATGATTATGAGATATTATGGATTTGATGATATGTTATTTTTTTGTATTTAAATAGACATGAGCTATTGATTGGGTTTTCCTGTGATCCAAAAACAAAGGTATTACTGATAAATTGCAAGTTAGTTTAATGTACTTTTTGCATCAGATCGTTAAGAATGTGAAATACATAGACTTGTTATCTTGTTTGCGGAATGTCAAATGTGACTTTTACTTGATGCTTATTAATGTATAAAGAGATCAACCATTAATATTAATGTTGCAAATGAAGAGAATAGAACAGAAAAATAGAAAGAGAAATAGAGACAAGAGGTTGATAACGGAGTTCACCAATCATTGGCTACGTCTCTGTGCCCACTTCCAAGTGGAGGACCTCTTTATTGCTCTTTAAAATTCTTAAAGTTCTCTTACAATGATCTTTGTTGTTACATTACATGCTTCATGTCTGATGTGCAATACCTCCTTGCTCAGATTCATGCATGCACCATCAAATTCCTCTCAACAACATGAGAAAAACGCCTCTCAAAACATGAGAAAAGGCAAAAATTTACAAACTGCTCCTTCAAAACCATGCATCCAAAAGTCCCCTACAAGCTTCAAAAAGCCTGGTTTATATATATTTTGAGCCTCATATGATGAATCCCAACTTCCCTCAAGATATTGCCTCCTTTTGGGATCAAATCCCCCTTGAAATGGCCTAAAATCCTCAAAAAATCCATTTTCTGGGCATAATATCAGTCAAAAATCACTTCTGTATACTTAAAAACCCACTTTTATTTAAAATACACAATAAGAACCCTTGGGCTATGTGCATGCCCTCTAAAAATGGTCATATACATCTCATATGGCCAAGAAATAGCCCAAATTTCTAAGCAATAGCCCATACTTGCGCTAGCTCCTGGATTTGGGGCGATATGCATGGGACCTCAGCCTATAATAGACTGCACCCTAAGGAATAGGACCTCCCCGACTTGTTCTTGTGGTTTCATGGAGGTGCCAAGGTCCAAGGGCTAGGCCCTATCCACACCCCATACGCATAGTGGAGTCCCTAAAATCCTGTGTTGTGGTCGCATGCAATGATATAACCATGGGCTGGGGCTTAGCCCCAACCCCACCATATAATATATTACATTTTAAATAGAATTTAACTTGTTACATTTAACAAGTAATACATGTGGCGTGTTGGTGTTAGGGATATCCTCAAAGCACTTTTCTTGGTTTGTTGGTCATGGATTCAAAACCCACGGACTTCAAAAATTTTGAAACTTGCCACAACTACTGACTGGGTGCCACGTGGCACCACCATATTTTCCCAAAAAATTGACAAGGGTCCAATTTTGATTGGATCTACCATCCACATATTCCTAGTCACAGATCACCACTTGCCAACACCGACTTCTGCCACATCAGCCTCATGAAGTGTCTTTGGTGATGTCATGCTAACGTCAGCATTGACGTTTTGCCAGTCCTTTGACTTTTTAGTTGTTTGAGAAAGCGTCTGTAGTGCGATAACTCTCGCATAAAATGTCTGTTTGAGAAAGTAATTATACTGCCGAAATCAGTGCGATGAGCCGGTCATAATGGAATTGGTTTCACTCCATTCTGAGAACTTTGAATTTTGATCATTTTCTGAGCCTAGGGAGCCTCCTGGATTATTCCTCCCCACTTTGGAAGCTTTTTGACCACCAAAAGTCTACTTTTACTTAGGTAAGAAGTGAGGGTACTACCTCCCCACTTTGTCCTTTATCATCCATCCTCTCTGTTGAGATAATGATCACCTGACTAATCACAACAAACATGAAAATTGAGATAGCATTGTTTATCAAAGTAATCATTTCATTTATCGCACAATCATATACATTCTTTGTTGCACTTTACAAGAATACACCACTGAACAACAACGAACTAATCAACAATACTGAGTATGCGAATGAAAATGACAAAACATGCTCCCCCTTTTGAATAGGAACAATAATCAAGTTATGCAGTTGAACCTTATGTTGTACCTCTGGTGACACTTCATGACTGTTTGAAACATATGGAATAATCTCGTGTTTAACATCACTAACTTCATGTTTTGTTACAGACATAAGTGTTAAACTTTTTCTTGCATTTACCATTCTTTTTAACTGCCCTGTAGTTGCAAATATCTGTGAATTTTCATGCGATGAGCATGAACAATGTACTCCCCATCTTTCTTGAAGCAATATTTATTATCCTCCCTATAGAATATGGCCTTTATATCATAAAGGTATGGGATTCCAAAGACAATCCCACATATGTCCAGTGGCACTAAATCAAGCTCTACTTCATCAACATAATTAAAAGTGATTGCAAACTTGATTTTGCATTGCTTGGTTACTTGTAAATTGTTATCACCACATATCCATCCCAATGGATATGGTTTAGGATGTGAATTAGTTTCAAGTCCCAAGTTATTCACACCATCTTCACTGATTAGATTGGCTTGTGATCCACTGTCTACAAGAGTATCAACTTTAACATTATGTGTTATAACCCTTATGTGGAAAAGTTCATTCCTTTTATACTCATCATTTACATCAACTGAACTAGAAGAGTTAGAACTTGCAACAAAATTTATACATAGGATTCCCATAGCTACAACCTGTGTCTCATCACCAGAATCTAATCCAATATCCACTTGAATTTTCACAGCTGTGGTATTCTTCCTTCCCGGGTTGGCATACTTCTTTGGCTTCAAGTCAGGATGTAAGACCCAACAATGATCTTCATCATGGCCTACTTTCTTGCAATGCTTGCAAGTAGGCTTCTCCTTTCTTGTTCTCGTTGTCTTCTTATCTTTCCTTTTCCCTGCATCCTTTCTTTGCCAAGTATCTGTAGAAACACTATCACCAACATTCCCTTTACTGGATTCAATGTGAATGGATTTTACACATACTTCATCAAAGTTAGAAGGATTTAGCATAACAATAGTGTGCTTGAGATAAGAATGTAAACCACCAATATATTTTAGGAGTGTCTCTTCTATATATAATGGAATACCCAAATTTAAAGATTTCTTATGAAATATCTGAGTATATTCTTGTACACTTTGACCTTTGGATTTCCTTAAACATTGTCAATTCATCATTTCTTATTGCATGTAAGCTAAAGGGTAAAACTGTTGTTTTATTGCAATGATAAAATCATTCCAGGAAGAGATTGTTTTACCACTTTTCTTAAGATCATCTCTAGTTCTTCTTTCCCACCATATGAGAGTTGTGCCTCCCATTTTGAGACTTGCTAGCTGGATCTTAGTTTCATCATCAACAATCTTTTGTATCCTGCAATAGACTTCTAATTGTCTCAACCAATTATTGAGCTTTTCTGCATCTAATTCACCATCATAAGTGGGTAATTGAAACTTTACATCTAACTTTAATAATGGCATATCAGAAGAATGATGAGTTTTTTGCTTATCCTTGGAGGAATGTACACTTGCTTTGTTATTAGATGATGAGGATAAAGGAGAAGAAGGCTCTGAAGGTCCACCACCTCCAACTCCTCTTTCTGCTCTTACCGAAGATTCACCTTCTTCAACTTTTGGATTCCTTCGTTGACCTCTTTCATGGTAAATCTACTCTACCATGGCTTGCATCAATTTAAATGCCTCGAAGAAATCATCTTCAGATTTGAAGGGACCCAATTTCCATGGAGAATACATCTCTTGCTTATGCGATCTCCTTTGAATCTCTTGATTAAGATCCTCAAGTTGGCCTTCTCCTTGCTTGAGTTTTTCTCTCGTGAGCATACAATGCCTGCAATTCCTATCAAACCTTCAAAACCAAATGCTCTGATACCATAAAAATTGATCCAAAAATGAAGTTATTATTGATAAATTGCAAGTTAGTTTAATGTACTTTTTTCATCGGATCGTTAAGAATGAGAAATACATAAACTTGTTATCTTGTTTGCGGAATGTCAAATGTGACTTTTACTTGATGCTTATTAATGTATAAAGAGATCAGACATTAATATTCATGATGCAAATGAAGAGAATAGAACAACAAAACATAAAGAGAAATAGAGACAAGAGGTTGATAACGGAGTTCACCAATTGTTGGCTACGTCCCCGGGCCTGCTTCCAAGTGGAGGACCTCTTTATTGCTCTTTAAAATTCTCAAAGTTCTCTTACAATTCTCTTTGTTGTTACATTACATGCTTCATGTATGTTGTGCAAGACCTCCTTTCTTAGATTCATGAATGCACCATCAAAATCCTCTCAACAACATGAGAAAAATGCCTCTCAAAACACGAGAAAAGGCCAAAATTTACAAACTTCTCCTTCAAAACCCTGCATCAAAAAGTCCTCTACAAGCTTCAAAAATCCTAGTTTATATAGATTTTGAGGCTTAGATGAGGAATCCCAACTTCCCTCAAGATCTGGCCTCTTTTTGGGATCAAATCCTCCATCAAATGGCCTAAAATCCTCAAACAATCCATTTTCTGGGCATAATATCAGTCAAAAATCACTTATGTATAGTTAAAAACCCACTTTTATTTAAAAATACACAGTAAGCCCCCTTGGGCTATGCGTGCTCCCTCTAAAACTGGTCATATGCATATCACATGGCCAAGCGCTAGCCCAAAGGGCTAAGCGTTGGCCCATACTTGTGCTAGCTCCTGGATTTGGGGCGATATGCATGGGACCTTAGCCTATAATAGACTGCGTCCTAAGGGATAGGCCCTCCTCAATTTGCACTTGTGGTTACATGGAGGCACCGAGGTCCAAGGGCTAGGTCCTATCCAAACCCCACGTGCATAGTGGAGCACCTAACATCCTATGTTGTGGTCACATGCAATGATATAACCATGGGTTGGGGATTAGCCCCAACCCCCCTTTTCACACCATATAATATATTACATTTTAAATAAAATTTAACTTGTTACATTTAACAAGTAATACATGTGGTGCGTTGGTGTTAGGGCTCTCCTCAAAGTGCTTTTCTTATTTTGTTGGTCATGGGTTCAAAACCCATGGACTTAAAAAATTTTGAAACTTGCCACAACTGTTGACTGGATGCCACGTGGCTGCCCATGCCTGGGCCACGTGGCACCACCATATTTGCTTGAAAATTTGACAAGTATCCAATTTTGATTGGATCTGCCATCCAAATCTGCCCAGTCATAGATTGCCACTTGTCAACACCTGCTTCTTCCATGTCAGCCTCATGAAGTGTCTTTGGTGACGTCATAATGATGCCAGCATTGACTTTTTTCCAGTCCTTTGATTTTCTAACTGTTTGAGAAAGCGGCCAGAGTGTGATAAATCTCACATACAACGTCCATTTGAGAAAGTAAATATACTGTCAGAATCAACGCGATGAGCCGGTCACAATGTAATTGGTTTCACTGCATTCTAAGAACTTTGATTTTGTAGCATTTTCTGAGCTTGGGGAGCCTCCTGAATCATCTTGAGTGTGGAGGAATTTGGAAATTTAGGATGCAGAGGCAACGATCAAACCCCTTGGAATCCGGATCGAGTTAGGGAGTGGATTGTTGGGTTTGAATGTTGTTGATGTGACATATGTACATATGATTAGATGTTATGATGATTGATTATTATTGCTAACATGATTCGTTGATGGATGCAGGATGATGATATTTTGCCGAAAAGACTCACATTTGGAGTAGAGGGGTCACGCATGAAAACTAGAGACATTGAGGGAGAGGTGTGGCAGTAGCCTTTCCATATCCTACTAGCACTCCTGCTGTGGCTCAAACTATAGGTTAACGATTACCTAGTTCGAGAAGACCCACAATGTTGTGAGGGAAGACTGTGACAATATCTCACGATGATTCTAAGGGGTGCACAATAAGGAAATGGCCTTATTCCTTAGATTCCCTTAGTCTCCCACAAGAACACCTGGAAGAGTATTGACTCCAGGGGTTTGACGTCTACCAAATTCAGTCAAGAGGCGAGTGACACCCTTGGATCACATAGTGTGTCTTGAAGGGAACATCGCGCAAGGAAAAGGGAAAGAGGCGAGTGGCACCCTTGGAGCATGTAGTGTGTCTTGAAGGGCACATCGCGCAAGGAAAATGGAAAGAGGCGAGTGGCACCCTTGGAGCACATAGTGCGTCCTCAAGGGCACGCCATGATTTTAACTGGTAAGTGAATAAACCTAGTCTTCCTTAAAATGAATGATGTGATAAGTAAATTTTAATGACTATTTTTTCCCTTAAGAACTGTCGCCAAGCCTAGTGAATTAAAAACCTAGCTCTAAGTAGAACCTTAGAACAAAAAAAAAACACAACTAATTAGACGTATAACCAGATTAAAATGGAAATTTTAATTCCCTTAGGTTCTTTTTATAAAATTTTAATTTACTAAGGTTCTTTGTATAAAATTTTAATTCACGAACATTCTTTTATAAAATTTTAATTCACTAGGATTCTCTTTAGAAAATTTCAATTCACTAAAGGTTCTTTTATAACTAATAAGAGAAAGTCAAACTTTAATTATTAAAGTAAAAAAAATGGAAATTATAATGGAGGATTAAATTTATAAAAAGAGTAAATGGTTGTTTATCTAAACTACTAATTAAGAACTTAATTATAAAAAGGGGAAACTTAAAAGAAAAAGAAACTTAAAGAAAAAGTGAAACTTAAAAAAGGGGGAAACTTAAAAAAAAAGTTGAATGTCTAACTTAGTAAGGAATCTAGCCTTTGGAACTTTCTTTTTATGAACTCAACTATGAATTAATTAAGGAGTAAGTCATTTAAGAATTGTAAGGGAATATTGGGACATCGAGGATAATTTTTAGGAATGCTCTTGGTGGGTAAGAGAAATAGGAGTATTTAATTAATTAATAAAATTGATTTTCTAGTGCAACTAGGGGATCAGGCGACATGTGTACGGGGGAGGTTTTTCTAATTTAATTAAATGAAAAAGGATTTTAATGAGAATTTTGGAAACTAATTTCTTGAAAACTCTATAAAAGAGATGATGGAGGAGGAGTGTGGATCATCATTTGGCTTGTCTAACGTTACGCT
>JZKD02S1433186.1:0-11066 GCA_000966675.3 Picea glauca
TTTTCATGAAAGGTGGACTTTACATACTTCCCCAGGGTGCACCCCTTGCACTGATCTAACTGAGCAAGTGTTCCCCTTGGAAGTCCAGTAGATATTTGTTGCATGATATTCAAGGATCCATGATGAAGATGGCCCAATCGCCTGTGCCATAATTCACCCTCATCCCGGCTCACCACTTTTTCTGCCTTGCCCACCATGGCACCACAACCATCTACCTCTAGCATGTAGAGATTCTTAACTCGAATCCCTATCTTCTTGACTTTCCCTATTTCTTTATGTTGAAGGAAAGATTTTCCATCACTGAAAACAACGTCATAGCCTCTGTCCTCCAACATTGCGACTGAGACCAGGTTTTTCTTCATACCTGGAACATGCATAAAAATTTTCAATTTAAATGGTTTACCTGACTCCCTTTGAAAGGTAATGGTACCAATACCAGTCAGACTGTATTGTCCATCGATGCCCATCTCTATATGCATTCTGATATCTTTCTCCTCCAAGTCACTGAAAGACTCTTTATCTCCCGTCATGTGGTAGGAAGCGCCACTATCCAAATACCACACCGATATCGATTCACTTGAATCCATGCATGTGATCAAAGAGAAGTCAAGTTCAAATTGCGAGACAAGAGCCTCACCAGTTGCAGCTCCAACAACCATCTTGTTCTTCCTCTTCTGCAGACAGTTAGTAGTGATATTCCCATGTTCGTGACAGTGAAAACACTTCACTTTGGACAAATCCAACTTCTTGACTTTAGACTCAGATTTTGAATGGAATTTCGTCCCTTTCCCTTTCCTTGCCTTGGTAGTCAAAGCAAAATCCTCTTCATCATCACACTTTGATGAAGATCCATCTCTGGTGTTCCTCATGAACTCCTCTTGCACGAGATCCGACCATAGTCGTTCCCAATCTGGCAATTTTTCCCTTCCATTGACAGAGTCTTGATAACTGTGCCAACTCTTGGGAAGTCCTAGGAGATCCAAGCTCACCAAATCATCAACAACAACTATTATTCCCACACTTCCAAGCTCATCCCAACATTGGACAAACTTCGTGAGATATTTTGGAATGGTGTTGCCCTTCTCCATCTTGATCTTCCTGAGTTTATCTTTGAGTGCCAATTTCCTATGGTCGCTACTATTTTGGAACAGATCCATCAAAACCTTCCACATTGCATGTGGTGTGGTTTTCCCATGGAGACTTGAGACAATGTGGTCTCGTACTCTCTCCAACAAAATCCTCCTCGCCTTTTCCACTTTCTTTTGCCATGCATCAAGATTTGCAGTGTCTGTCGCATCCAGCTTAGGAACATCTTTGTCAATGTAGTCCTTCAAGCCATTGTCTTTGAGTACTGCCTCCGTCCTGTCCTTCCAAGCAATGTAGTTTGATCTTCCCTCGAGTGCATACTCCAACCTCAAGCCAATGAAAGACATTTCGATCTTGAATCAACTGTCGCACCAAGAAAATCCTGTAAATTCGAATGTTATCCAACCACAAACTCAACTGTTGCAATCCCTCTTTCCCTGGGAGGTTTGCACCCCACCTGAGAGCAGCCTGAGGGAAGTTCACACCCTACCAGTGTACAACCTATGAAAATCACAAGGAAGTTCACACTGTAATGCATAGTGGGGTGAGGGAAGTTCACACCTCTCCTTTAAGCAGCCTGCGATAATCTCAATGAATTTCACACCTCTCCTTTGAGTAGGGTGAGAGAATTTTTACTCCCAAAAATGTGCGAAGTTTTCAGTACTAAGGTTCTCACCTTATCAGAGACGGGACCTGCGAAAATACTATTATTGTCGCACCTCACTTTCGTGGCTCCGTGGCTCTGATACCATGTGGAAATTTCAATACAATTAATGTATTTCCTGTGATTCTCCTGATCTAACAATTATATGCCACTGTTAAATACAAAACCACTTCTACTATTATTCTTGTGGAAAATTAAACCACGATCACAAGTGAAATATCAAGAACACATAACACAAAAGTTTTTCTAGGAAAGCATAAAGATAAAAACCCCACTATCATATATTATGTATATCATGGATCATGAAACAATCTCATACAAAACTCTAATCCAAGATCTCTCAGTACAATACAATCGTCTCACACTGTCATACAAAAATTGACAAATTCATGTGCCAATATTCTATCTCCAGACAACCTGCCTCCTCTGCACAATCCCTGCAATTAGAATTCTCATGATTGAATTTGAATTTCCTAGTTTGCACATGCTCATAAGCATATCCACTACATGTGTGATTGCATGAGTGCACTTCACTCAAATCACAACTGATAGCCAAACTGTCCCTTTCACCTGTTATCTCAACTGGGTCTCCACTGGATCTGACATGCATGTAGTTAACCGTGGTGAATCTTTAGTTGCATGTGAGTTCACTGATTTGAATTAATTAATAATTAATTCACTGAACTCTCACTAGTGTAAGTTTAGTTACAACTAGTATAATTGGGCTTAACTCACTTAACTACACTTATAATTCTGTTACAACTCCAAATCACTTAGTTATAAATGAGATAATAGATTGATATTTATTGTCCAATTTATTTAAGGGAAAAGTAAATTAGACACATGTTTCTTGTTGACTTTTCAACAATTACACCCTTGTAATGCTTATATATAGGCTTGAAGTTTCAGACACACTGGAATAAACACTCTGTCCAGACATATTGTGAGGATCGCTAAACAAAGAAAATGTCTCCCTAAAAAACTCCTTAACCTTGACAAGTAGAGGGTCATGGGGACCAGTCAAAGGAGGGTTAAAATGAGGTGGAGGACTCTCATCAACTAGTTTGACTTAAAACAATTCACTCTCCTTGGAGCGTTTGTCAGTCTCTTAAAATTATTGGTCTCCTATATTGTGCCTCTTAAGAGGTTGTTGTACCTATTTAATATGTGAAATTCCTCATTCTCGACAAGACCCATGATGAAATTTTTCAACCACATTGAATGACAAATGTTAAAAAAAATAACAATCAACCTAAGTCAGATGTAGATTCACAACCAAAGAGCACTCCCCTAAAAAATATAGGACAACAACAAGCAAACCAATGGCTAAGTGGGCCTTCTAAAAACCAACCCTCTAGGGGATGTCAAGTCCCTAAAATATTGGCTAGAAAAGGTGAGAGGAATAGTTATTATAACCCTAATGTAACATCCATAACCGGTGAAACTACCCTTTATTAATGTGGGCACTCTACGGGGGAAACTGAAACAAGGATTGAACATCTTCCATTGGTACCACAGGCACATCCCACCTATGGTCACCTCTGTAGATACCTATTATAAGCCACTGAGGTTACCACATCACACTCGGTGAGTGGGTGAACATTCGAAGATCTGACCATAGGTAAGGGAACTGTAACTAATATAGAAGCCTCAAAATGTGTTACCCCTTAGTGAGGCATGGCTCCTTTAAGATCTTCGTATACGTAGTAGTCAAACCAATATAGCAAACAACAAGACATGTAAAGAGGGGATATAACCCTACTTGCCCCAATGTAACATCGTTCTTTACTCTTGTGTTAGAGGAGGCTCCAAAAACACATGGCGTAACAATGGATCTTTTCTCTCTTAATGACTTCTAGGTTTTGTTTTTATGGCCTTGGAGAGTTCACTCTCCAATCCTACACCAAGGCCCTAAGTCCTAGTTAATATTGGTGTGCTATCAAGAAAATTTATTATAATTGATTTTGTATTATGCGTTCTTTTCTTTTGGTTGTTATTAAGTTGGGGAAAATAATTAAAATTTTAGTGTTCTTGACTATTTCCAATCAAAATCCATGCAAAAAATAAAAATGCAACGATGCAAACCTTTCACTTTCAATGAATTCCATTTAAGTAAGGGAATAATACCTTTCCTTGTAAGTTTTACAATGACATAAAAAACCTCACAAACATGCAAAAACCATGTAATACAATCCAAGAAACTAAACAAGATCCTTCAACCAAACACAATGATGCACTTTCTTTCTTCCAATGCTCAAAAGATTCATGCAAGAAATTTGATTTTTCATTTTTTATGGAAATGCAAAAAGGTTTCTTAAGCTAATTAATAAAATAGATCTTCAAACCAATAACCAACAAAGAAAAAACAAGGGATATAGGATATTGGTAGTGATGTGTCAAAACTCGCTCCAATGTCTCTATCAGAATCAAACCCAAAACCTACACAACGATCTAACAAGGAAAACCATATGAATAAAGGAACTTACAAACCAAATGCACAAAGGAAAAATACATTATTAGATATGGAAACACATGTTGGGTATACTTCCTAGATCAACACTTCATTAGTTAGCTAACACATGCAATTAAGTAGGCCCAATAAAAAACACTCAACAAAACTAAACTTCACTTCAGATACAAATGGAGAAAAGAGGCTCAATCAGAGAGAGGATCTAGGCTCTCAAACTCCTATTAGGGTTACAATACCAAACACATTCATATTTGATCAAGAAAAATAAGAAACCTCTAGTACAAAACAAAAAACTATAAGGACGATCTCGACCCAACATGTATGCATCTAGTGATCATATGCAGGTGGTTGTGTCCCAACAATTATGCAACCTGTGACTAGTCACTCTGGTATGAACTACTCAGGCACGGTGTTGTACACAAGTTTGGAAAAAAAAATATCTGACCCATATCTGACAAATCTAACAGATATTCTCTCCTAGGAAGTGATAGGGAAGATAACAGACTACTCAAATGTTTCAAAGAACTACAAAGCAAGGTGGAAAATGAATTAGAGAAAAAAAAAAGATTCCTCCCCAATGGAGTCACCAGTTCTGTTGTGGATAAACAAAGCGTGAAAATAATCCATATCTCCCTTGGATCTACCCTTTATCCATGATATACAATGGGGCATACATATCTACATGCTTCCCTAGACCCAAACAAGTTGTTTCCTTTTTATACTAGAAGAAGGATAATTGCATACCTTTTCCAATGAAGGTTATCCTTGTATGTCTTGGATGATGCAACACTTAGGATCCATCTCCAACTCCTGTGATTTTCTTCCTACAGATAAGAAACAAAAAAATACCAATCTATGAATTCTCCAAGTGTTAGGAAATTACAATTCTAGTTCAAATTTAATATGATCTATTCAAGGAGAGATCGGATCTAACATTTATAATTGAATTCAAATAGAATGAGAGGGGAAAACCATAGATCTATATTATGCGGAAACAAATAAGCACATCAAATCTTTGTTACTTTGAAAGAATGATGCATTCCTCCTTGTAGTCCTTTCTCTTCATCCTCCTTCTCTCTTACTCAAGTAAGGAAAACCTGGACTGAAAGCTGAACTATATGGAGAAGCTCCTCTAAAAATCCAACAACATATACATGTGAAGGATTCTTCCTACTTTTACCATGGAAAAATATTCCTTATATAGATTGGTGAAGGACGATAGGAGAGGCTTCTATATATCTAGAAATTAATGAAATCGAATGAATTGATAGTTCCCGAGCTCTTTCCACGAGATAAACAACTCATCCAACGTTGATCTCCTCAGAATTCACTAATTCTATAAGGCTACAAAGGTGATGGCGGGTGAGCAGTAATGCACCTAGCAACCGATTGTGAGTTGAAAAACTATTCAATAGTGATCAATCACACCCTAACAATGGGTTTAGTAGCAAATATCCTTAAAAATCGCTAGAAACTTGGAAAAATAGAGTGTCTCATCATTATATCAATTGTGTGTCCTCTAGGAGACTCGAATATGGATAGCAAGGCTATAAAATTCACCCTCCTAACCAAATAGATTCCTAGTTAAATAACACCCCATGGGTGTTATGAATGAAAACCTAGTGGCCTATCTCCCAAACCTATTTGGATCCACCCCTTTGTATTTTCCTTGAACTAACCTAAATCCCCCATTCAAGGACATGTTGCTTAAAGGTAGTTGAACAAGGGTTTCACTTGTTGGACCTAGCTCCGTCAAGTGAAAATAGTGAATGAATCTCCAATGTCATTCATGCTCATGGTAAAATATGTAGTCAATAAATCAAATTAATTTAAGGAAAATTCACTCATTTTTATATTCAACAACCTCTAGCCAAATTATCATATTTACATAAGTTGATTAAATTAACTTTAAACTAAAGGATAAATCCCTCATTTCTTAGTGCGTAGAAGGATTCTTCATAGACAAATTCAATGTATCAGATGACAACGATTAATTCCTCAACATTGGACATTGGTTTTTTGGGAAAAGAAAGACCATGCATGAAGTTGTGGACCCCAATTTTTTTATCAAGCGACAAATTCTCTCTATCTACGACTCTAGTTTGGGTAAGGATTCCCAACCTTCCTTTTCAATTTTGTGGATTGTATTTTCTATAAGGGATAAAAAATTCCCTTGTCAAATTGTTTCAAGAGTGCAGAAATAGGAAACATATAACCACCTACTCTAGAATTTATGTTAACATGGATTTCAACAAAGGATTCCAAACAAATTTCACATTGGTAGCTAAATATTATGTAACCTAGACACAATCTATCGATTATGAAAAGGTTTTATTCTAATGTAGCTATATTTTGAAACATGACACATTGTAGTACACTATGTCAAGAATCCAAATTCATGTCGCCCAATAAAATATCAGAGGAATTACACATGGTCGGATGGGGCAATGGAGGAAAACCACATAATCAATAAGGACCCCATTAAGGGTACAACCAAAGGAAACATTGTCATAACATGCAAAGAAGGAGCAAATTATGTTAAACAACATAGGTATTCCAACAGAAGATGAACACCTTCAGTAACCACTCACACAACTAGATCTAAGATAAAAAAAACCAATATTTTGACATGGTAAAACCCATAGGAGGAAACATCCATGGCCCCAACGAATGTGGCCACTTGGAGCAATTTATTAATGAAAATAAAAATATTACAGAGAGATTTTACAAGAGTTTTTCTCTCAATAAATCATCAACAAATGACCCTCCATGATCTTTAAGTAGAGATCATGGACCAAATGGGTGTTAAGCCACATATAAATGTTGTTGTTAAGATAAAGGAGAACAAGAACTTTTAGATCAATCTATGTCGGGAACATATCATGACCATCGTATTTCCTAACTACAAATGCATATTAATGCATACTAAAGAAGAACGCTAAGAAACACACTTTTACCTAATGAAACATTAGACCAAGTAGATCTTAAATAACTCCTAAGTGTCTAAATATACTAACACCCCCCCTTAAGAACAACTTGGGATATGATTGAAGTATATACAATAGTGACAAAATAGGAGAAGGAATGAGGCATTAGAGCCTATCCCCCCTTAATGACAACTTTCTAAACACCTAACATAGATCAAAGTTTGGAAAACTTCACTTCTGTAAGAGACTTTTTGAAAATGTCTGCAACTTGATCTTCTGTAGGGAAAAAGAGCACTTCAATAACTTGATCATGAATGAGATTTCTGATGAATTGCATGTGTAGCTCGATGTGTTTTTCGTGCTGCTGTTGAACTGGGTCTTTGGTGAGATTGATGGCACTCTGATTTTTTCACCAAAGGATGGTCAGATGTTGTTGCTGGAATCCAAACTCTGAAAGGATCAGTCGATGCCACAAGGCTTCCTGAATTGCATTTATCGTTTCTCAATACTCTACTTTTACTGAAGAAAGTGTAAAAGCCTATTGTTTCTTATAGTCCCAAGTGACAGGTCTTGAACCAAGGTTGAAAACATAAACTGTAGTAGACTTTCGATCATCAGGGTCGTCGGCCCAATCTGAATCAATGAAACCAACCAATAAAGGAGTCCCCCTGAACTGTAATGTATCCTGAATGGAACTGTAACCTGAACATACCAAAGTATCCTTTTAGATTCTTTCCAATGGATTTCATAGGGTGTTTTCATATACCGAGAAACAAGACCAACAACAAAGGAAATATTAGGACGGGTATAAGTCAAGTATAAGAGGCTACCAACTAACTGACGATACAAGGTGGCATCAACTTTGGGAGAAGTACAGGTGGAAACAAGCTTGACTCCAGACTGGAAGGGAGAATGGGATAGCTTACAATATTCTATGTGAAAGTGAAGAAGAATCTCACAACCATACTTATATTGGGAAAGAAAAATTCCTTCATTGGTTTGTAAAACTTGGAGACCAAGGAAATAGTGTAAAAAACCTAAGTCTATCATTTCAAATTTCTTCTTAAGGTTGGTTTTCACATGGTTTAAAATTTTTGAGTCACTACCAGTAAGGATAAGGTCATAAACATAAATTAAAAGTATTAAGATATTGTTTCCTACTTTCTTGGTATAGACATTAGGATCATAATGGCGTCTAGAAAATCTGGTGTCAATAAGAAAATTATCTATTTTGGCATACTAAACTCGGGGATCTTGCTTAAGACCATAAAGAGATTTCTTAAGGAGACAAACAAGGCTAGAGTCATTCTGAACATAGCTAGGAGTTTGTTCCACATAGATTTATTCTTGCAAATCCCCATGCAAGAAGGAAGATTTAACATCCATCTGATGGAACTCCCTGTTGGAAGGTTTACAGTTGGGAATAATCTTGTCATTGATGGCAAGAAAAACGATCACAAAGATCATTTATGGAAAGAACAACGATGGAAAAGATCATCGATGACAAAGATCAGCAATGGAAAAGATCAGCGATGATCAAGATCAGTGATGGCAAGATCAGAGTAAGCAGAACAAAGTAAGCTCAGGAGGAGAAGTAGCATTTCTGTTCGTTGGATCCCATTTACAATTCCCGATGACCGTCAGATCAAGTGTTGATCGGGACTGTTGATCCGAGACTCCATTTCATAGTTTTGTGACTTGCGACTTGGAGAGGCAAGAAATATGACCATTGAAATCATGATTTAATCGCAGCTGTTAGATCAAGGTGTGATCTGGACCTTCAACTCCATTTCGGAGTTTCGTGACTCGCGAATTGGAGTGACAAGGACCTCCATCTCAGGAATTGCGAGATGCGAACTCACAATAAGATCTGGACCGTCAGATCACCAAGATTCCTGGACCGTTAATCTAAGATCCATCTCAGAGCTTCACCGCAAGATGCGAGATCGCGAAAATAGCTGGACCATTGATTCATCGATATTGTGGACTGTCGATCAGGGTCAATGAAGACCATAAGTTCATAGCACCTTATAGCGCAGCCTGTGGTCACCACGTGTGGTCACGTGGAGGAAGGACCTAGTGCAGATAAGCTCCGCCTCAGAATTTTGGGGATCACGTCTGGGAGTGTCAAGACACGGGATCATACAAATGCCGAAATACTGAAAAGGTGAAATATCGCTATAACTGGTGGTCACCGTCCGTGGTCACGTAGAGGAGGGAGCTAGAGCATCCAAGATCCTTTTTGGAGCTCGCAACATGAAGAGTCAGGATGCCTCATCGTAGAATCTCTGAATTGCGAAAGTGTGAAACACATAAATCACAGCTAATCCAACGGTGCAAACGAAACTGAAGGAGATCGGAGGGATACTGTTGCATGTCACAGTGTAACTTCCAGAACCACTAATGGTGTCTCCCAGAGGACTCCAAGACACTTTGGGGTGATTGACAGAGGAGATGAAGAGTCTCTGGGAATCTTCAAGAGGGATGAAGATGCTCGTGGAGGTGATTGACAACTGGATGATCATTGAAGCTTGTAACTGGAACAGAGAAGGTGAGCTCGACTGTCACAGAGAAGAAGAAGAGTCTCAATTGCCAGACAGGCTGAGGAATCTCAGCATAACATACAGTGATGCTGAACGAGTAGAAAAACGGCCAGAGAAGATGAAGATTCACGATGATGATCAGACGGAGCACTCGAGTTGTGGAGGATATTGGCGTGGTGTGAGTATGTAGAGGCATTGCACACATTGCATGAACAAGGTGCACAAAAGCTATAAATACACAGTACAGAGAGCAGATGGGGTTGATGTTGTTGCTGGGATTGTTGTGGATGTGGTTGAAGGTGATTCATGCATGAAGAAGGACCAGAGTGCAACAACTGAAAAGAACAGAAGAAGAACTATGCAACGAATGGACATGGCGCACAGAGCATAAAAGCAGAAGAACAGAATGGGCAGCGGATGCATGCTGGAAGACAACGAGGAAGTCTAAGTAGCAAAATCTTGCAGAACAATGATGAGTCTGGTAAGCTGTTATTGAACACTATATCACTGTAATAGGATTCAATATTTCATTTTCATAATCCAGGGAGGTTGGGAGGTGCTAGGGAGGACTGGTGTCCTCAGAGGTTCAAGTGGGGGATTGAAAAAAGGGAGTTGGTGCTTCCTTCTAGTTGGTTCTAGAGAAACCAGGGAGTTGGTGCTTCCTTCTAGTTGGTGCTAGAGAGACCAGGGAGTTGGTGCTTCCTTCTAGTGGGTGCTAGAGAAAAACAGAGAGTTGGTTCTCTCAGCAAGTTGCATCTTGCAAAATAGAGGTTGTAGCCTCACAATGAGTTGGTGCTCAAATGTATGATAATGTAAAGAATGTAAACAATACTTATCATATAAAGAAGAAGAGGTTTTTACCCTGTATGGGTTTCCTTGGGAAATATCTGTCTCTGTGTTTCTAATATATGTGACTGATGTTGAATGTGCCATTGTTCATTTCCCTGCATTATTGTGATCATCATTGAGTGCCTTGTAAATATTTTAAAAGAAGCATAATTGTTTAAGCACGGGAACAACTGATTCACCCCCCCTCTCAGTTGTACAACAATTGGTATCAGAGCCAACCCCTTTTATCTAAGGGTAGATCCTATAGCTTAAACATGTCAAGACATGAAGTAAATTCAACCAATAAGGCCCCTATGTTCAATGGAACAAACTTTTCCTTCTAGAATGTTGGAAAGAGAACCTACATAATGTCATTAGGTGCAGATGTCTGGGATGTGGTAGATACTGGTTATGTAAAGCTAGTTGTGCTAGATAATAAGGATGACAAACTAGAATTTAGCTTCAAAGCTAAGGCTATGAATGCTATCTTGAGTGGGCTTGCAGAAGCAGAATTCGTAAAAGTTATGCACCTAGGAACTGCCAAAGAA
>JZKD02S1433197.1:0-11066 GCA_000966675.3 Picea glauca
TATACACTTGAAGTATTCTTCAACCTCATTTTCCTCAATCAACTTTGGGCCTCATGACCACACCTTTGGGTTTCTTGTATACTTCTTCAAATTATCTTCCTATGAGGGCTATGCTTCAAGCTACACCATAAGGGGACCACTTTGGAGACTTATTCAAATATAGCCATTACTTATAGAGGCTTCTACCAAGGTTAACATGCATCCTTTATGGTTGAAATCAATGCTTCTAGACTTCTTTTATAGTTGACATCAATGACAACTAACTTTCCAACAATCTCCCCCTTTGGCATTGCTGGCAACACTCATACACCAAAAATTTATGACAACACTCATACTTCCCCATGTGACCATCGCTCCTCATCAATGTTTATCTCCTCATGTTTCTCTCTCCCCCTTTGACATCAATGGAAAAAGGTATCTCCCCTTGGGGTTTCTCCCCCTATCTTCATGCTTCTATTATTTCTCTTATGATCTTTCTCTTTCTCTCCCTTTGATAAAAGGGTAACTCCCCCTATTAGTATACCTTCTCTGAACAATCTCTTGTTATATTCATGTGCTTGACTCCCCCTAACAATATGCCTTCTCTGAACAATCTTTATTTGTCTTCCTTCTTTTAATCTTTCTCTTAGGGTGCTTTTGTTCTTTCTCTTCCCCTTTGACATAAGGGTAACTTGTTAAGCCCTAAATAGTGGCACATCACCCCTTAATTGGGGCATATTACATTAGTAATGTTATTTTATTTATGTCAGCTTGGGTCCATTAGTTGCAATTGTACCTCCTAGTCTTCTATATATACCAAGGAGACCTTTTCATTTTGAATCATCTTGTATTTGGAAATTTATGTGGTGTATAAGGAGGTTTCCCCCCTCGAAGAGGCTTATTATCTAAAAGTCTCTATTTTTCAAGGTGTTGAGTACTTATTATGAGGTTTTTATGCTATTTTGATATTTGGTTCTTAACATTTGGTATCAGAGCTCAAGGTCTTCGGGTTTCATTGTTGCATCTGAGACACCTTGGAATTTTTTCTATAACTTGTTTTCTATGATGTTTCAGAAGGAACCCCTTGGATTATATTTATCATATGGATCAAGGTATGTGGGGTTAAAATTTATCTTCTGAGGCGTTATACATTCAAAGATATAGCCTGTGTAAGATAGGCTTCTGGAATTATCCTGAAATTACTCCTCACATAATTTTCACTATAAACATTTTTATGTGACGTTTCAAACCCTGAAACCTGGAGTCTATTCATATAAATTATCAAGTTAACTGTGATAAAAATTTCAAATTTTTTCTCATCCAAGTTTTGTAGATACACCCTATGTAAGATAAGGTATATGACACTAGTCATATTAACTAGTCTCAAACAGGTGTTCCGGATAAAACAATGATATCTTCTTTAGTGAGTATAAAAAATAAGTGAGAATAGTTGCATTAGACAGTGGACAGTCTCTAGTATTTTTGTTACAAGTTTCAGAATCAAATATCATATATTGTGCTCTTGGCACGCTTTACAAGTACACTCTCCTGGAATGGAAAAAAATCAGCAAGGTGTTGGGAAGTTACCNTTTGTCTTCCTTCTTTTAATCTTTCTCTTAGGGTGCTTTTGTTCTTTCTCTTCCCCTTTGACATAAGGGTAACTTGTTAAGCCCTAAATAGTGGCACATTACCCCTTAATTGGGGCATATTACATTAGTAATGTTATTTTATTTATGTCAGCTTGGGTCCATTAGTTGCAATTGTACCTCCTAGTCTCCTATATATACCAAGGAGACCTTTTCATTTTGAATCATCTTGTATTTGGAAATTTATGTGGTGTATAAGGAGGTTTCCCCCCTCGAAGAGGCTTATTATCTGAAAGTCTCTATTTTTCAAGGTGTTGAGTACTTATTATGAGGTTTTTATGCTATTTTGATATTTGGTTCTTAACATTTGGTATCAGAGCTCAAGGTCTTCGGGTTTCATTGTTGCATCTGAGACACCTTGGAATTTTTTCTATAACTTGTTTTCTATGATGTTTCAGAAGGAACCCCTTGGATTATATTTATCATATGGATCAAGGTATGTGGGGTTAAAATTTATCTTCTGAGGCCTTATACATTCAAAGATATAGCCTGTGTAAGATAGGCTTCTGGAATTATCCTGAAATTACTCCTCACATAATTTTCGCTATAAACATTTTTATGTGACGTTTCAAACCCTGAAACCTGGAGTCTATTCATATAAATTATCAAGTTAACTGTGATAAAAATTTCAACTTTTTTCTCATCCAAATTTTGTAGATACACCCTATGTAAGATAAGGTATATGACACTAGTCATATTAACTAGTCTCAAACAGGTGTTCTAGATAAAACAATGATATCTTCTTTAGTGAGTATAAAAAATAAGTGAGAATAGTTGCATTAGACAGTGGACAGTCTGCAGTATTTTTGTTACAAGTTTCAGAATCAAATATCATATATTGTGCTCTTGGCACGCTTTACAAGTACACTCTCCTGGAATGGAAAAAAATCAGCAAGGTGTTGGGAAGTTACCATAAATTCCACTTGGCACATCCAATTTTGATCATACCTATGGAATTGTAGAGAAGATGTATCATAGAACTACAAAAAGAAATTTTAAGACCCAGAAGGGATAAAATTTTGGAGATACAGAATAAGAAAAATCATCTAGCAGAACCACCTCAAAATCAAGGTTTAAAAGTGATACTTGGCCAACACACCAACAAAAAAGGGAACTTATACACCAAATAATCCTCCAGAAAGTTCTACTTGGACTCTTTATGAAGGTGAAGAAATGTACAGGGACATAAATGATTTACAAAATAAGACAGTAAAAAAATATGAACTACAAGGGATGATGAATCCAACTGAAGCTAAGTTGGAGGCAATAATGGAAACTAATATGGATGGTTTAAAAAGGGAGATCATGGAAGGATTGAAAAAAATCCTAATAGAGAGGCAACCTGAAAGTGAAAATGTATCCCATGAAATTCATGATTAGGAAACAAGGAAGATGAATCAAGATTGTAGAAACTTCAACTTTGGGTTGAAGACCAACCACTTTCCTAAGATCGATATGAGGAAGTTTTATGGCAAGGATCCAATCACATGGATAATTCAGAAGGAGCAAGTTTTTCTACATGATGTGCCACATACACAAAAGGTATGAATTGCTTCTTTATATTTAGAA
Organism: Picea glauca; assembly: GCA_000966675.3. NCBI lineage: Eukaryota > Viridiplantae > Streptophyta > Pinopsida > Pinales > Pinaceae > Picea > Picea glauca. Next base: position 3,195 of record JZKD02S1433197.1, read on the forward strand.
CCCAATCAATTTGTGTGGTATCGATGGCTTTATTCTTAAAAATCACTTGTCACTTATATAATTTTCACGGTAGAAATGATAGCACACTATGAGGATACAATGAGCAATACCTTCTTTAGCCAATTGATAAATATCAAGCAAACGAGTTCAGTTGCGGAGAACATTGAGAACTTCCAAAGATTCAATATAAAGGTAACAGATATTCCAGATGAGCACCTGATTGACGTATTCATAGGAACTTTAAAGGATAACATTCAACATGAGGTTCACCTTTGGGAACCCAAATCATTAGAGAATGCATTCAGGGTGGTGAGAAATGTTGAAACTAAAAATATGGCTATGGCTACTAGAAGGACCACTCCTAACATCTATCGAGAGAATAATGTTCCTTCTTCTAAAACACATAAACCTACAAGGTTGACACCTCAACAATTGGAGGAAAGAAAATCAAAAGGTTTATGCTTTAATTGTGGGAGAAAGTACAGTAANCTAGTATTTTTGTTACAAGTTTCAGAATCAAATATCATATATTGTGCTCTTGGCACGCTTTACAAGTACACTCTCCTGGAATGGAAAAAAATCAGCAAGGTGTTGGGAAGTTACCGTAAATTCCACTTGGCACATCCAATTTTGATCATACCTATGGAATTGTAGAGAAGATGTATCATAGAACTACAAAAAGAAATTTTAAGACCCAGAAGGGCCAAAATTTTGGAGATACAGAATAAGAAAAATCATCTAGCAGAACCACCTCAAAATCAAGGTTTAAAAGTGATACTTGGCCAACACACCACCAAAAAAGGGAACTTATACACCAAATAATCCTCCAGAAAGTTCTACTTGGACTCTTTATGAAGGTGAAGAAATGTACATGGACATAAATGATTTACAAAATAAGACAGTAAAAAAATATGAACTACAAGGGATGATGAATCCAACTGAAGCTAAGTTGGAGGCAATAATGGAAACTAATATGGATGGTTTAAAAAGGGAGACCATGGAAGGATTGAAAAAAATCCTAATAGAGAGGCAACCTGAAAGTGAAAATGTATCCCATGAAATTCATGATTAGGAAACAAGGAAGATGAATCAACATTGTAGAAACTTCAACTTTGGGTTGAAGACCAACCACTTTCCCAAGATCTATATGAGGAAGTTTTATGGCAAGGATCCAATCACATGGATAATTCAGAAGGAGCAAGTTTTTCTACATAATGTGCCACATACACAAAAGGTATGAATTGCTTCTTTATATTTAGAACCCAATCAATTTGTGTGGTATCGATGGCTTTATTCTTAAAAATCACTTGTCACTTATATAATTTTCATGGAAGAAATGATAGCACACTATGAGGATACAAGGAGCAATACCTTCTTTAGCCAATTGATAAATATCAAGCAAAAGAGTTCAGTTGCGGAGAACATTGAGAACTTCCAAAGATTCAATATAAAGGTAACAGATATTCCAGATGAGCACCTGATTGACGTATTCATAGGAAATTTAAAGGATAACATTCAACATGAGGTTCGCCTTTGGGAACCCAAATCATTAGAGAATGCATTCAGGGTGGTGAGAAATGTTGAAACTAAAAATATGGCTATGGCTACTAGAAGGACCACTCCTAACATCTATTGAGAGAATAATGTTCCTTCTTCTAAAACACATAAACCTACAAGGTTGACACCTCAACAATTGGAGTAAAGAAAATCAAAAGGTTTATGCTTTAATTGTGGGAGAAAGTACAGTAAGGGACATAAGTGTGGTGAGAAGAAATTATTCTACATAGATTGTGAAGAGGAAGAAGAACAAGAACANCCCAAAGATTATTGTAAGTGACAGAGATCCCATCTTCACTAGACATTTTTGGACAGAAATATTTTCTTGTTTGGGTACTCAATTGGCTCATATCTCATCTTATCATCCTCAATGTAATGGAGAAACTGAGATAGTGAACAAATTTCTGGAAGGATACCTTTGTTGTTTTGTCTCTAATAAAAAAACACAATGGTTCAAATGTGTACCCTTGGCAGAATGGTGGTATAACACTTCCTTTCATACTGCAACAAAAATCACACCATTTATAGCACTCTATGGATATTGTTAGCACTGAGAGTCACACTTAGAATATTGTAAGTGCAAGCCCAGTACCCATCAGAATATAAATGGATTAAATGGTTTGATTAGGTAGATCAGAAAGACAGAGTAAAAAAAGGGAGAGGGAAGAAAAATGCAGATAACTAGGATACACCATTGGGCAATGGAGTCATAAAGATTCCACATATTGAAGGAAATCAAGTTGCCTATTAGATAAATAGCTTGTATGATGATCAATGAAAGAAAGAAAGAAAGAAATAAGGGTCAACATATAAGTGAAAAAATCAGCCTCACACCCTCCTCAACTGATAACATCCATTGTTCTGAACATTCACTTATTGGAAATCCTTTCCAACAATGAATGTGAATGCTTAAATATAACATGTAATAAATTTTTGCAACAAATCCTTTAACATAGAAATATCATACATAATACTACTAATCAAACCTACAATAACAATAATCATATTCAAGCAAGATGAAAAGATATATGAACAACAAAAAAATAAAAATATGATATGACAGATCTCATGGGTCTTCAATGGCAAAAATATTTACAAAAAAGGCCCTCGAGCTTATAATGAGCACACACAGAGAAATTGAATGGCTCCAACTCTCTCCATCCTCTCTTGGGTCATGGACTAAACTGTTTTCTCATAAAAAAAACCTTTCATTTATAGTAAATAATATATATCTACCCTAAGGAGGTCGAAACCAAGGAGTTACATAGGATTCTCCTCCATTTAGGAGTCTTGTTACAAAAGATTCCAATAAAAGCCTAACAAATTCTTGCTTTTTTGGGATTTTGTCTATAATGATAAATTTCTTTTAAAACAGGTCATCCTGATTGATTTCAAGATGGAGCATATGTCCCTCATATCCAACTAACTCCTAGGATACCATTAAAACCTTCACTGACAGCTGGAAGCCCTCCCATAGNTATTGTAAGTGCAAGCCCAGTACCCATCAGAATATAAATGGATTAAATGGTTTGATTAGGTAGATCAGAAAGACAGAGTAAAAAAAGGGAGAGGGAAGAAAAATGCAGATAACTAAGATACACCATTGGGCAATGGAATCATAAAGATTCCACATATTGAAGGAAATCAAGTTGCCTATTAGATAAATAGCTTGTATGATGATCAATGAAAGAAAGAAAGAAAGAAATAAGGGTCAACATATAAGTGAAAAAATCAGCCTCACACCCTCCTCAACTGATAATATCCATTGTTCTGAACATTCACTTATTGGAAATCCTTTCCAACAATCAATGTGAATGCTTAAATATAACATGTAATAAATTTTTGCAACAAATCCTTTACCATAGAAATATCATACATAATACTACTAATCAAACCTACAATAACAATAACCATATTCAAGCAAGATGAAAAGATATATGAACAACAAAAAAATAAAAATATGATATGACAGATCTCATGAGTCTTTAATGGCAAAAATATTTACAAAACAGGCCCTCGAGCTTATAATGAGGACACACAGAGAAATTGAATGGCTCCAACTCTCTCCATCCTCTCTTGGGTCATGGACTAAACCATTTTCTCATAAAAAAAAACTTTCATTTATAGTAAATAATATATATCTACCCTAAGGAGGTCGAAACCAAGGAGTTACATAGGATTCTCCTCCATTTAGGAGTCTTGTTACAAAAGATTCCAACAAAAGCCTAACAAATTCTTGTTTTTTTGGGATTTTGTCTATAATGATAAATGTCTTTTAAAACAGGTCATCCTGATTGATTTCAAGATGGAGCATATGTCCCTCATATTCAACTAACTCCTAGGATACCATTAAAACCTTCACTGACAGCTGGAAGCCCTCCCATAGCTCAAATTTGTCAAACTGTTAAAGTTCGGAGTGCATGTGATAGCATGCGCTGCGAACTTTCCTCTAGGTGATGTTTTCATCTTTTCTCCAAAAATATGAAATGGTTCAAGCTGAATTTTTATCAGTAAGTCAAAAACACCATGTTTGTGCTCCACACCAATTTCAAAGGAACCCAGATGGGAATTCAAAAGTTAAAATCAAAAAAATCCTCTGTTGTGTGCTAATTGTTTACAAACTGTCAAAAATATGAGTTCACAGTGTCGGCGATGTGAACTTTTCTGTAGCAGCGTATTTTACTTTTAGTACTTAACTTTTAGTATTTTTCTGTAGCAGTGTATTTTACTTTTCCGTAAGGTCTAGTAGTACTTAACTTAGGAGTCGAAGCCCCGAAGTCCACCTGTTGTCACGCCCCTGTTATATGAACGACTCTAGCTGAGGGAAAGAGGGCCCTGGTACATTCTGGTGGGTACCATCGCAACAGACAGAGTCCCACCATTAATACAGAGAATCACATTTATACAATTTCCTCACTATGCAAATAAATCAATAGCAGTACTACAGGGTCAAACCCAGAAATAATTCTGTGAGAACATAAATACCAGACCACGATGTATAATAATAGGTTAAAGAAGTAAAGAGTAGCAACTCAAGGAGATAATGGGAAACCCCATCTGCAACTGGTACCAGAATCAGAATTACACAGGTTTCGAACTTTATTGCCGGTAGAAAAGGGGGCCATTAAAGTCAAATAAGGGTTACAGAATGTAAAAGATTTCATTTTAACCAAACCCCATACTTTGGTTTTCAAATTTGAGATATGGACGTTCTCTGGACACTTACCAAACCATTGGATGTCGTCGAATTCACCAAGATTTGATCGTAAAGGTGGTATTCCTTCCATGTTGAGAAAGGATAACACAACACCCTCCCCTTCGGAGTCACACTGGCACGAGAAGAATCACCTAACCATAAGAGGAGACGAGTACTACTATTAATAAACACTGAAGGTATGAGCCATGTGTTAGGGAAGAGGTGGCATCCCAGGATTGGGAAGGGCAGGAGGTAGAGTTATGGGGATGGGTGCTTGCAGGACCCTACTTAATCATAGGGACGAAACTTTAACTCCTTCTGTCAAGATATCTCTCTCTCACTTACCAATGAAGATATCAAATTAATAGCAGTCACTTCGTGACTGTCTAGTAGAACTAGCCAGCCGCTAACCCTTTTGTCCAGTTAGTTACCATTCCTTCTCCTCCATCGGCGAGAGGAGACTTAATTACAAATTTGATTACAGAAAGCCGCGTGGGATTGGTCTGGTTTCAAATCCTTAAGTAGGGGAAACTAGAGGTTTTATAACCACGTCGGAAACCTTAACGGAATTCCCTTCAAGCAATTCAAACATTGTCAATCATTTCATTATCCTGTTCCTGTTACAAGGGTATATTTCCGATATACATACAGTTAGGTAGAAGTCCTTTTATTATTTCTCAATGGTATAAACTTGTGCGCAAAACCTAAGGAACCGATATTAATAAGGAANGGTACCATCGCAACAGACAGAGTCCCACCATTAATACAGAGAATCACATTTATACAATTTCATCACTATGCAAATAAATCAATAGCAGTACTACAGGGTCAAACCCAGAAATAATTCTGTGAGAACATAAATACCAGACCACAATGTATAATAATAGGTTAAAGAAGTAAAGAGTAGCAACTCAAGGAGATAATGGGAAACCCCATATGCAACTGGTACCAGAATCAGAATTACACAGGTTTCGAACTTTATTGCCGGTAGAAAAGGGGGCCATTAAAGTCAAATAAGGGTTACATAATGTAAAAGATTTCATTTTAACCAAACCCCATACTTTGGTTTTCAAATTTGAGATATGGACGTTCTCTGGACACTTACCAAACCATTGGATGTCGTCAAATTCACCAAGATTTGATCGTAAAGGTGGTATTCCTTCCATGTTGAGGAAGCATAACACAACACCCTCCCCTTCGGAGTCACACTGGCACGAGAAGAATCACCTAACCATAAGAGGAGACGAGTACTACTCTTAATAAACACTGAAGGTATGAGCCATGTGTTAGGGAAGAGGTGGCATCCCAGGATTAGGAAGGGCAGGAGGTAGAGTTATCGGGATGGGTGCTTGCAGGACCCTACTTAATCATAGGGACGAAACTTTAACTCCTTCTGTCAAGATATCTCTCTCTCACTTACCAATGAAGATATCAAATTAATAGCAGTCACTTTGTGACTGTCTAGTAGAACTAGCCAGCCGCTAACCCTTTTGTCCAGTTAGTTACCATTCCTTCTCCTCCATCGGTGAGAGGAGACTTAATTACAAATTTGATTACAGAAAGCCGTGTGGGATTGGTCTGGTTTCAAATCCTTAAGTAGGGGAAACTAAAGGTGTTATAACCACGTCGGAAACCTTAACGGAATTCCTTTCAAGCAATTCAAACATTGTCAATGATTTCATTATCCTGTTCCTGTTACAAGGGTATATTTCCGATATACATACAGTTAGGTAGAAGTCCTTTTATTATTTCTCAATGGTATAAACTTGTGCGCAAAATCTAAGGAACCGATATTAATAAGGAATTTAGAACTTAATTCCTCATATAGGTGGATATGTGTATTGTATTGGTGTCTATGCAATAGTATAAGATTTGGAGAAGTACTAGAAATCGTTGGGAGTCTCTCTTACAAGTTGTTAATCCAGTCTGGCATATGGTTTTACTCTCCTTACAAGTACATTATCAAGCTTTAATTTGAGTAAAAATATAAAAAAAAATTGTGTCAAATTGGAGGTTCATTACATAGTTAGTCGGCTACACTGTAAACGGTAGGTAGTATTTATCGCTCCTCCGTACTCTGGTTCTGTTTAAGAAAGTGCAATAGCCTATTGTTTCTTACAAGCCCAAGTGACAGGTCCTGAACCAAGGATGAAAACATAACTTGCAGTAGACTTCCGATCATCAGGTTCATTGGCCATATCTGAATCAGTGAAACCAACCATTAAACGAGTCCCCTCTAAATTGTAATGTATCCCGAACTGAACTGTACCATGGACATAGAAAAGTATCCTTTTATCTTATTTCCAATGGCTTTCATGGGGTGTTTCAATATATTGGGAAACAAGACCAACAACAAAGGATAGATCGGGACAGGAATGAGTCAATTATAAGAGGTTACCAACTAACTGACGGTACAAGGGGGCATCAACTTCGGGAGAAGTACAGGTGGTAGTAAGCTTGACTCCAGACTAGAAGGAATAATGGGTTGGTTTACAATAATCCATGTGGAACTGATGAAGAAGGTCACAAGTATAACTAGACTGGGAAAGAAAAATTCCTTAATTGGTTTGCAAAACTTGGAGGCTAAGGAAATAGTGCAAAAAACCTAAGTCTCTTATTTCAATTTTATTCTTAAGGCTAGTTTTCACATGGTTTAAAAGTTTTGAGTCACTACCAGTAAGGATAAGGTCATCAACATAAATGACAAGGAGTATGAGACGGCTTCCTACTTTCTTGGTATAGACATTAAGATCAAAATGACATCTACAGAATTTGGTGTCAATAAGAAAGTTGTTCATTTTGGCATACCAAGCTTGGGGAGCTTTCTTAAGACCATAAATAGATTTCTTAAGGAAACAAAAAAGTCTAGAGTCATTCTCGACATAGCGAGGAGGTCATTCCATGTAGATTTCTTCTTGCAAATCTCCTTGCAAGAAGGCGGATTTAAAATCCATCTAATGGGTGTCCCATTTATGTGAGGCAACAAAGGCAAGAACAAGGCGAGTGGAATTCATTTTGGCTATAGGGGAAAAGGTTTCATTATAGTTAATTCCTTCAACTTGGGAAAATACTTTGGCAACTAACCGAGCTTTGTGTCTAATAATAATTTCATTACAATG
>JZKD02S1433208.1:0-11066 GCA_000966675.3 Picea glauca
AAAAGAGCCTTATAAAAAGTTACAAGTTGAATTTTAAAAATTGCGCAATATTATTAAAGGTTGTTGTTACTCAAGAGGGAGGCAGAGATGAAACCAGTGTTCTGTAAGACTTAGACCCAACTTTGCATAAATAGAAATGCATGATACAAACTTTCATTCGATGAATTCTATCTACAACAGGGAGAAAGGAGTTTTTCTAGAACAATGCAAACTATGATGTACAATTCTCTTTTCAAATGTAGTACCAAACAATCATGGATAACGTAGATTCACTATTCGTTCTCTTTTAATGCCAATATTTTCTGAATGATTTCTTAAAAGAACAAGACTTAAAAAAAAAAAAAATTAGAAGCCAAAAATAGGGATGGAGCTAAGAAAAGGTAAGCAACCAAAGAAAAAACAATCCTCAATAAAGGCCCAAATCAAATCTTTCAATGGAGATAAAAATAAAAATCGACAAGAAAAAGTTTCTTGAAATTTATATGGACAAAGAAATTTTCTGAGCAGCAAGCAATCTAAAGAAATAATAATCCCAACTTTTAAACTGATCAAAGACTTTTGACCAAACAACCACTCAGATCTCAGAATCCAAGATTATACCCTCATTGGTAAAAGGTTGAGAATTAAAAACTGGGAAAAAGATTAAGAAGAGTTTTCGATCTTTGAAAACTAATCGACCGCAAGATTTCAAGTCAAGAAACAGTCAAACACTTGCAAAAGAAGTTATTCCCAGATGAACAAACAAATCTAGGCATCAAAAAAGACAAGAATACTTGATCCAAATTTTTTATAAATGGGTTCGCAGCCTAGTAGTGGAGTACAGTGCGAGAATGAGGCATTCTCCCAGTCTGGACACTGGCAGGGTGCGAGGATGTCGCATTGGACTGAACAATGGGGTGCAAAAATGAAAGGTTCTTGCAGGCTACAGAGAGGTACGGTGCGAGAAGGTTTGTAAATTATGAAAATTTGGAAAAGGGACAAAAAAATTTAGTGAACTTCTAGGTCCAGAGAGTCTATAAGGGGCTCCTACAAACTCAGAGACTGGTTGGCAATGCAATAGGTAGACCAAGAGAAAATGGCCAACAAAAGACAAAAAAAATGAGTTGTATCCCCATTGGAGTCACCAATTTTGTTACAAGATAAATCGGTATATGCGGACACTAACAGATCTCCCTAGATCTACCTGGATCTAGAACAAAACAAGACACGGCATGACTCTTTCTCTAAGTTGCAGTCATTGAATCTACTACCAAGAAGGAATGAGTGACATACATTTATATTGCTTCCTTAGGTCTCTATTGTTCCTACTTTTCTCTAGTGCTCTTGTGAGATCAGGTCCAAGACAACAAAAACCAACCAAAGTGAAGATAACAAAGTATATTCAATGTCAACCTATGCATATGATCAAGGAGTTATGCAATAAAATAAGAGTGATTTTATGGGAATGGGACATGCCACTGTATTATATTAAATGAAAGTAGAAGATGAAACCAGATCACCTTGATGTCGTAAGCTTCCTTTCAGTGGTCCTTGGTTCCAACACACACACTTTCTCTACACTTGCATGAAGAAGATCCAGTACAACTTGATAGACAAATAGAGTCTTCAAGCATCAATCCAAATAGGGTTCTTCACACAATTCTTTCATCAATTCTCCATTCAATCTTTCTTAACCTCTTCCTTGAGAAAACCTTCATTATATAGGAGAAGGAGAGATGGTTAAATGGATGAGGATGATCCCACTAAATCTAAGAAGTTAGTAGGATGCCAACCATGCAAATTCCAACTCATTTTCTGGAAGATACTCTTTTAAAACCTTCGTAACTTCCTCTTCCTTTTAAGCTTCAAAACAAGTCCGCACACTACCTATAGAGTAGACTGCAAACACCTCGCAGGTTAGATATAGCGTTGCCTAGGAGAATCAAGATTCTCACACCCTACAACATAGTCAGCCTGCGAAGTCATCTTAAAAATATGTTTTGTGGAAGAAGACAACAACCACTTTTCTCAGGAAAAAATTCTTTATGAGAGCCTGAACACATAACTGTAGAGACATCAACAGAGTGACCAAAATAATGTGTAACACTAAGGAAGTATGTTCTTCCTATATTGACTTCTCGAGTACCTGAAACATGTTTGTAAGTTCTTCAACTTGGGATTTACGTGTGGATTGTTTTCTGTTATAATCTCCATAGTATGCAAACTAATGTTTTCCTTCAACAATTCCCCACTCTCCAAGCGAACTTGTTCAATTTACACCTTTGTTGTGTAAATCTTAGTGAGCAGTTGTTCTACTCCTTTTGATGGTCCTAACTGAGCTTGTCTTGATTGCTTATCTACTTGTATGGACTTAAGATCTACCTGTAGATTCATCATTTCTTGTGCAATTTTCAGTCTATCAAGTATTGTTATAGTTTTCTATTTCTGCTTCAATTCTTGCATTGTAGTATTTATCTCTTCTTCTTTTTGGTCTAACTCTTGAAGTTTCCCATCCTCCTGAAGGTTTTTCCATAACTACGTTCTCTTATTATAAATCTCTGTTATTTCTAGAATTATGAGAACAATTCTTTATGTATGATATGTAGCCTCCTATGCTCTTTGTGTTCTTTCTTCTGGTGGAGTACTAGGTGCTAAGAGTTCTGTCAAATCTGTAATTTGGCTTCTGTAAGTCTCCATAGCTTGTGATATTTTCTCAATTTTATACTTTCTGGGTATATTCTCTCCTTGTGTGTTGTCAGGAATGGTTTTAAATACTTTTTCAACCTGTTTCTCTATTTTTCCAGTGTGCTACTTTGTTTCGTCCCTCTCTAACTTCACTTGATTAAGAGATATCTCCAATGTATTATTTATTTTATTGTCCAATTGCAAGATTGTGGCATATGCACAGCCCCTTGACTGGATTTCCTACACGACACTTACATGTAGTTTGTACAACTCCTGATTTGGAATCTTGGACAGTTCCAAGTCCAAGTGATCTATATCCTTTAGTGGCCTCTGTGTTGTAGCTTCATCTACCTACAACATCCCTTATGTAATATGGAAATTTTCACTCCCCATAACTATGGTCTACACTTTCTCATGTTCTAGAAGTATTCTTTCCTAAGAGGTTTGTTGTTGTTATTCATGATATTTTTGTTGTGTTGCAATAATATCCAATTGTTCCAATGCATCTTTGATCTCTATCAATTTCTTCACTATTTCCTCCCTCTACTTCTCACCATCATACAAGACTTTCACTATGAGATCCTGCAATTTTTTTGCTACTAAGTCAGCATCATCCTCTGTAAGTGTAAGTTGAGGAATGTCCATATGTGACTTCATTTTATTGCATTTCCTTGATGCCTACAACATTTCTCTTATCCTTGGTACTGTCTCTATCTACGTAGTTTGAGTTGGCATATCCCAATCTAGGAAATTTCCAGCTTCTATTTCCTCCTGCATATGAATATTGGTATCATTTTGTGTTCCTCCATTGATTTCTCCTGTGCGCTTATTTTCCTAAGTTGAAGACTTTGGTATAGTGTTTTTATTCCTTGGATTTTCATTTGTTGTGCTTCCCCCTATTCCTTTTGTATTTTCTGTAGCTTTCCGTATGTTTGTTGTTGGGTTGGTTCAATATTGTGAAGGTCCATTCTCTACTTTTTGTTTCGATTTTGGTACTTTCTTTGAGATTGTTGGCACCTTCCACTCTTTAGGCCAATCCTTCATAGCCCACTATACTTTTTTCCCTATGAAACAATATCTCAACTGCATCCATTCATTTTTAGGATCCCTCTTGGCATGGATCCATATGTTATTCCTTGAATCTTGAAAAATGGTTATTCCTTGATTCTCTCTCATAACTTTTGGTCGTATTTTCCATGTGTTTTCCAGCTTCTCCTGCATTTCATCATAGAACATGGAAAAAATGATAGCATTTGTCTTCCTTTTCTTTGCATATGAATTATTCCATAAGGTTGTGTATGTATTTTAGTGCCTGACATTTCCCTAGCCTCTGGTAAAGTCCACTATACTTTGGTTCTCCCCATCCAAACAGTTCTATCAATATGATTAGCCATTGATAATGAAATTATGACCCGAGGTCCTTTGCATCCTTCCAATCATCCAAAAACAAGTTTTATAGATATGGATCCCAACTAAGTAGACTTCCATTTGTGCACTGTGCGGTGGTTCCTATTACACCTGTAGGGTCTTCCTCTTTGCGGCATTTTCTCAAGAGTTTTCATGCCATCCATTTTTTCGCAAACCTAGTTGATGGTTCATGGATTTTATTAATAAGAATTCCCCTAGATCCTCTATCAATCCCATATTTACTCTTTATCTTGCCTGCTATGACTTTTTCTTTTGTTTTGTCATCTAAGTAATTTTATGGGTTTTCTCCATTTGTAGGTAATCTTGTGATTTCAACAATTAGATCCAAATATATGGATATAGGTCTATCCATCCATGATATTCCTCCATGTACCATTTCCAATAATTTTTGACACATGCATTCACATCCTTTCCTCTCCCAAAGCGAGGAATCTCCAACAAGTTCATAATTCATGTGTTGTATAGCCCTAGAATCCATTTTTTTGGCTCAAGTATGGGATCTCTTGACATACCTTCTCCTTTACTTTTCATGTAAACTTGTTGCACGAACTCCAGAAAATCCCCCCTATCTACAACATCATGGTCAACATACTTCATCTTATTGACAAATCCTAACATGTATTCGAATATTTTAACTCCTTTAGGGATCTACAACAATGACAGTGTGAGTTCATTATGCTTGTGGAGTGTTGCATTTTTTTCCCTTGTATTCATTTTCCCTATTGATTTTTCTTCTTCTGTGTTCTACTGATTTGTAATGTTTTCAACCTACACTTATTCCTCTGATTGTTTCCCTTTCTCTGCTACAAGGTGTTGCACTTATTATTCTTGTTTCCTAGACTCATAAAATTTTGTTCATTCATCATCTTCTTCATTCAGTTGTTCTTGTGGTAGTGTTTCTCCTAACCCAGTTTGTTGCATGGTTTTTTTATCTATTTGAGGGTTCTACAATTTTCTCTATGGGTCGATGTCAATTTCTTCTATTTTCGATTTTTGTTGGTCTTTCTCTTCCAAGAAATTAGGAATAATTGACTCAATTACTGGGGATGGAATGGCATCAACATCCACCACTCCTTCAGAATTTTTAGGTTTTTCTCCATCAGCTGCTAGGTCTTGTGCAAACTTCGTGGCACTTCGTGTTTTTCTGATGACATGGTTGGGATCTCCAAGCTTTTGGGGTGCCATTCTGCTAAATTATGAATAGGTTTCTCTAAATCATAAGAGAACACCTCGGAATCACCTTCTCGTGCTAAGTTTTATCCCTTGGCTCTAGTTTACACAAAGTCACAATGAGTCTTTTCCCTTTATGTTTTCTTCTTTTATTGGTTTTTCCATAAATGCCCTATCGCGCCACAAATTTTTGATCGCTACTTTTTTCTTTTTCCGGTCATTTTCTATGTCAGCACACTACTTTTTCTTCTTGGTCACATTTCTATGGTGCACAGTGTATTCGGGTTCTCCCATATCTATTACTATCTATTGTGCGATGTATTATACAAATGCATGTTTAACAGTTATCCATCTACTGCATATTTTTTGCATATTTTTTCTTTTTCCAATTTATATTTTCTTTTTCTTACCTCCTACTATATACACTATGTACAATTATATTTTTCTGTTCTCCATCTACTAAGGTTTATTGGGTCAACTATCCCTATATAGTTTCAATTGAATTCCATTAACCAATCCTTGAATCTCTGCTAGATCCTGCAACTACACAAAACCTCCATATGTGATAGACTTTATCCCATATGGCTCTAGCTAATGCGTCCTCAATTTTCCTAGATGATGTAAGTATTTATTTTCATAGAGAAGAACTGAATCTCCTTCCCTAAATTTTTTCGTTTTAATGTATCTATCATGCCAAGATGTTTCTTTGTATTTATGTACTTATTTATGGAAACCATCTATAATCATGTCCTCTTCTAGTTCCATGAGTTGAAACAATATCTCATGTATTGTGCCTCTTTCTTTCATGTTTGTAATGATTGCAACGTCTAGACTAGGAATACAATATTCTAAAGGGACTACTATTTCCTAATTATACACCAATCCGAAAGGTGTTTTCCCTGTGAATTTCTTGCATGTGGTACTATAGGCCCATAATACTACGGGTATCTTCAAATCCCAATCATCCATGATTACGTTGTAAATTTTGTTTAGGGAATTCTCCAATATTTTATTAAATGCTTCCATTGTTCCATTATCATAATGATGGTGTGGAGTGCTCTTTTTATGGTTTATTTTAAATTCTTCAGTCATTGCATTAATGGTATTATTGATAAAATGAGTTCCCTGTAATGTTGTACCTTTCTCTTGATCTTCTATATGGTGGGTTGATTTTTCCTACAAAGTATATGGCACATTTTCTAAACACTTGAAGGATTACCTAAGGTTTTAGGGGAATGTAATCCATCCTAGATGGCTTTCCTACCCTCTAACAGACATCAAAGTCTAGTAATATTCTCTTGCATTTTTAGAAACTGTTGGCCACCATAGTCCTGCACACAATATCTTCTATGCAATCTATTTCTTTGCATAGTTTTCTCCAGTTATTCCTTCATGTGCTTCTGTCAATATGATAGGATGTTCATGTTCCATGACACATCTCCTTAGAATATTAGTTGCACCTAGTTTATACAAGTTGCATGCAATAAGTTGGTAATCTGCAACTCTAACCACCAAATTCTTATTCTGCGCAATGTTGTATTCCTTTAGGCCACATCCTATACTAAAAAAATCAATGATATCAGAAAAATATTCATCAACAATTTGCACTGAAAAGAGTTGTGCATCAGGAAAATTGTCCTCCTAGATGCTTGGTTCCTCTCCATTAGTTATTCTAGATAGATGATCTGGACCTTCATTCAGTATTCTAGGTTTCACTACTATGTTTCAAAATCAAACTCTTGAAATAACAACAACCATCTACATATTCCCCCCCCCCTCCCCAACACTGTCTTGTTGACCAGATATCTGAGAGCATAGTGATTTGTGAACATTTTAAAGTGTTGGCCTAATAAATAATATTTGAACTTTTGTAATGCATACACCATAGACAAACCTTCTCTCTATGTTGTATTATAATTATTTTATGAATATGAGAGTTTCCTACTTGCAAATGCTATTGGGTGATCTATGCCACCTTCTCCTGGTTGTGCTAGTACTACTCCAAGTTCTATGGAAGAGGCATCCACATGAACATAGAACTCTTTTGGCCAATTGGAAACACCAGAATTGGTGTTGTCACCATTTTCTCTTTTAAGATGTACAAACTTTGTTGGCACTCATCATTCCATTGAAACTTGGTATCCTTCTTTAACAGTTTATCCATGGGCGCAATAATTTGTCTGTAACTCTTTATGAACTTTATATAGTATCATGTATGAACTAGTGTATCTCTTAATTGGTACACTAACTTAGGTGGTGGTAAATTAACAATGAAAAAAATATTTGGAGGGTCAACCAATAGACCTTGTTTACAAACCACATTCCCTAGAAGAATTCCAAATGGTGTGTTGAATATGCATTTCTTAATGTTTAAAGAAATTTTTCACTTTATACACATTTCTAACGTTAATATTAAAACTTCAATAGTTTAAATACTGTCCAAACATCCAGATAAACCTCCAAAATTTTATCTATAAAATATTTAAATGCAACTACCACTACTCTTGAAAAAATAGAAAAGGAATTTTTCAATTCAGAGGGCATCAGTATGTATTGGTATGACCCCCATTCTATGGAAAATGTAGTCTTATAACAATACTATGGTGCTATTTTGTTTTGGTGATATCCTAAAAATCCATCACTAAATGAGTATGCTTCTTGTCCTCCTATATTTTCCAATACCTCATCTATAAATGGAGTAGGGAAGGGATCATGCAGACATGCATCATTCATCTTCCCCAAGTATCCATAGATTTGTATCCCCACATGCTTATTTTCTTAAACTACCATAGGGATAATCCACTCATATTCTTCAACAGGTTCTATTATACGAGCCTCTAACATTTTATCAATCTCTGCCTTAACTTTTTGTTTATATACCGGAATCATCCTATAGGGTATTTGTCTTATTGGTCTGACATTTTTTCATAAAGGATTTTCTTTTATCCAAGTTATCCTATGACCCCTTTCACTTATGAAAATATTGCTAGAAATAGATCACTATATTTGTGTAGTATTTTTGTTATTCATTCCACTGTTTGGTTTTCCCAATAGTCTCCAATACTTGCAATTTTTGGATTCTCTTATGTTCCAATATTGAATTTATTTATATTCAGTGGTGAAACAAGTTCTTATGACTACAAATATGGGACTGCTACTTCTATTTCACCTTCTACTTCTATTTCCCTTTCAATTGTTTTTATCTGAATATCATTGGTTTTCTTCTGTTGGGTCATCTTCTGCAACATGATAATAATGTAACTATTGTCTAAGTGTTTGTTGATTGTGATTATGATAAGATGTTACAATTTCAACTTCAGGTTATTCAAAAATGTTTTCCTTTATGTTGCAACATGATACCTCTTTTGGTATCATGTTGCATCATATCAACTGGATTCTCATGTTCAAATGAAAACGTGATTACAAAATTCTACTGCAAATATTCCCAATTTACAGTTCCTT
Organism: Picea glauca; assembly: GCA_000966675.3. NCBI lineage: Eukaryota > Viridiplantae > Streptophyta > Pinopsida > Pinales > Pinaceae > Picea > Picea glauca. The sequence goes on from JZKD02S1433208.1 coordinate 8,725, forward strand.
TGTGCAGTTCCAATTCTATATATGAATTTCATGGTATGCATCCTAATGTATGGATGAAATGATGTGGCCATTCCTCTAGTGGTATCAGTCTTCATTGGGTTATGCATCTCGTTATGTGTTCTCGTGGTTTTCCTCTTCGATCATATTTCTGCATATGTTTATTCTCTTGTTCTGCGCCTAATATGATGTGTAGTAATCTTTTGCATTGATACCAATCATGAATATTTTCTTTTTGAGTGCCCCACCAATGTGAAGGTGTTTATTTCAAGGAAATATCTAAAACTAATAACCTTTTACTTTCTAGTACTTCTAAATCAAACTTCGTTAATAATTCTTCCAAATCATTTTGACCATAAAAAACTTGGAGGTTCTCTTACCTATGAGCGAATCCATCTCAGTGCATGTGTCATTCTTTCACATATTCTAGTAGATACCTCATGTAAGCATTGTTTCCAATTCGGTAGTCCTATGTCATAATATGAAGCACAAGAATTGATTCTTCTCCAGATAGTCATTCCATCTATTGTTGGGTTAATGTAATCTTCCTCGCACGTGGTAATTCTATAGAGATGGTTTATCATTTTTGTGATAAAGTTTTATGTCACTGGTTCAAAATAGATTTCATCTTTTGAAGGATCTAATGGTGCTATGAATATATAATATCCTGATTCAAAAATCATTTTCTGAGCCTTCAAGTTGATGATGGCTTGATTGTCAAATGCTCAATATAGTCCCAACAATGCTAGATAAGGTGTAATATTATCCACTATATCAATTACCTCAAAATATGTCATAGTTCACACACCATCTAAATCCATTGGTATTCCTTTCAATCGACCAATTGGTATTACCCTATGTTGGTTTGCTAGTTTCATCTAAATAGTTGAATAGCCGAGTGTAAGTTCCCCAATGCATTCTCATGTTTTCCTAGGAAGAACATTTACCTCAAATCCCAAATCTAATATGATGTCACCCATCATAAAGTCTCCAATATTTTCATTTACTATGAACTCTCTAGTTTTTCTTGTATTCCTATGGACATGATTTACTGTCTTTTGTTCTAGTTTTATCTCTTCTTCAGAATGACATTTTTCTATAAAACTTTTTAAAACTTGTAGAGATGTTTGATCATTCAATAACTTCAAGAAAGACACCATAACATTTCCTAGATTTTTTACCTTTTCTGAAGACTAACCTCTTTTGGTATGATCATATGGATGAGGCATGTCATATACTGGCCCATCATATCTTGGCTGTGTATTTGAAGTAGAAGCAATATTCTCCTGCAAAATTTCTTGCCTGGCTTGCTTGAATGTTTCTTTTTCCTTGCACGCATCAAAATGTTGTTGTGGTGTTGTATTTTTTCCGACCCAATGGTGTTGGTTTTGATTTTGATTTGTTGCATCTTCTCCTTTTTTGGTTCTAACTCGAGTAACTACATTAATATTTTTCCCATCATATATAGTTTCCAAAACAATCCATTGAACATTATGGTTATTTTGATTCCTTTTTTCCTGTATTTTTGTCAGAAGCATAGGACAATATTCTTTATTATGATATGTTGCATGAAAGTACATGCATGCTTTTGGTAGTTGTGGAAAATCCCTTGCACAATGTCAAGGTTGTTAGCAATTGTGACAGGTTGCTAGTCCTCTACCTCTTCCAAATCCTCCTCTTTCATGTCCTCTTATAAATCCTCCTATATTTCCTTGATTTTCTATGTGCGATGGATTATACTATGGTACTTGATTATATTTGTGGTGGTGTTGTAAACTGGTGTGTATTATTATACTACTCCCAGGTTGTCTTGTTATTATTTAAGCCTACATCCTTTAAGTATATGAGTTCCTTTCCTTCATAATTTCCAAGTTTCGACAATCCTTATCCTCATGTTGTATAGACTTGCAAAAATTGCAGAATGTACTCTTAGGTGTTTTTTGGTATTTTTTTATCATTGGACAATGATAGGGATCATGTACAGTTGTTTTACATATCTCACACCATAATCCTCTTGTGGGTAAGGGATTTGGAATCCATGCTCCCAAATACTATGCAAATGTTGGGAACTCATTTTTGTGGTGTCCTTTTGTTATGCCTAAGGTACACCAAACATCTCCCCTCTTTTCCTTTCCTTTGTTACAATTCAACTTAAATGTCATATTATTGAGATCCTCTCTCAACTCTTCTATAACTGGATCTGTATGATTATATTGATTCTCTTCCATTTGTAGGTGTTATCACTGAAATTTCGTCTGCACATGGCGACAAGAACTCCACATCATCTGCACATAGCGACAAGAACTCTACATCATCAAAACAGCAATGAAGTCATTCATGGCACT
>JZKD02S1433219.1:24218-38788 GCA_000966675.3 Picea glauca
TGGGTTTACAAAACTAAACTCAATGAAAAAGGACAGATTGAAAAGCACAAGGCAAGACTTGTTGCCAAAGGATTCTCACAACAACCAGGTACTGATTATGGTGAAACTTTTGCTCTAGTAGCAAGGTTAGACACCGTCAGAACTCTATTGGCCATAGCAGCACAACACAAATGGCAAGTATACCAAATGGATGTCAAGTCAGCATTCCTAAATGGTTTCTTAAAAGAAGAAGTTTATGTCGATCAACCACCTGGATTTGAAGTCCAAGAGCACCCATCCAAAGTGTATCGGTTGAAGAAAGCCTTGTATGGCTTAAAGCAAGCTCCAAGATCTTGGTACATCAGAATTGACACTTACCTGGTCAAAAGTGGCTTCAACAGAAGTCAAAATGAACCAACACTTTATACCAAAACAGATCATCATGGTAAAATACTAATTGTATGTTTATATGTTGATGACATGATTTACACAGGAAATCTAGAGCTAACAGATTTCAAACATGCCATGTAATCTGAGTTTGAGATGACAGATCTTGGCATAATGAAATATTTTTTAGGGATTGAGGTTCATCAATTAGGCAAAGACATTTTTGTCTGTCAGCAAAAGTATGCAGCAGACATCATCAAACGGTTTCGCATGGAAGGATGCAATCCAGCAGAAACCCCCATACCTTTAGGCACAAAGATGAGCAAGAATGATGAAGGTCTCACAGTGGACTCTACTTTATACAAAAGTTTAGTAGGTAGTTTGTTGTATCTTACAGCAACTAGGCCCGACATTATGTATGCAGCCAGCCTTGTTTCCAGATTCATGGAATCACCAAAAGATTCGCATTGGAAAATGACAAAACGAATTTTGAGATATGTAGCAGGAACAATAAACTTCGGTTTATGGTACACTACATCTGATAGTAATCAACTCTTTGGTTACACAGATAGTGACTTTGCAGGCAGCCTAGATGATAGGAAAATCACATCAGGATATGTTTTTCAACTGGGCACGAACCTGATTTCATGGGCATCGAAGAAGCAGCCAATTGTATCCATATCTTCTGCAGAGGCAGAGTATGTAGCTGTTACCTCAGCTTCATGTCAAGTTGTATGGATGAGAAGATTATTGACAGACATGTCACAAACATAAAAGGATCCAACTCCTATTTTCTTTGACAATACATCAGCAATTGCATTATCTAAGAACCATGTGTTTCGCAAGAAAAGTAAACACATTGACACTCGGTTTCATTTCATACGCGAGCTAGTCAATAATGGGGATATTGCACTACAATTTTGCGGTTCTCGAGATCAGCTTGTTGATATCTTCACAAAGCCACTATGAAAGTCAGTTTTTTATTTTCAGAGACAACACTTAGGCATAGTCAGTGCTAATGATTGTAACTGTTGAGTTTAAGAGGGAGTGTTAAATATAATGTAACCTCAACAGTCTGACTGTACACTACCAGTTGTACTGGACAGTTGTACTTTCTATTTTTATCTTGCTTGAGCTTATTTAGCTCAACCATCTCCCATTGCATTGTACTTCAACTAGTTTAGTACTTCTTCATACATTTTAATATATTGTTATATTCTTTTTTCTCTGCATCTCTCTTTGCTTCACAATTTATCAGAAGAGGCCATGGATCTCCAAGCACTTTCAATTACAATGGTAAATTCGGATGTATGTTTCATTCAATCATGAGTCCCTTCTTTGGTTTTGCAAAGAAGGGTGATATACATAATGTATATATTCATTCTACAGGTATCAAAACCCTTGAGAAATCATATACCTGATGGATTGTGCGTTCATGATCTAGCCAATCCTCCACATACTCTCGCAGCTTCTTCTCTCAACCAACTTGATCGAGTGTTGATCTATAGGGTTCAACATTTGATCGAGAGATGTCTACTGTTTCACATGGATGTCCACGACTACATCGGAACCCTTGCCAAGCACTTTCCAGAAGCATCGTGGATCTCCCTCAGTATGGGACTTCTTTTTCTAATATACCTTCCTTATAATCAAACCGCAATAAATAAATCTGTCTATTCGAATCTTACCCAGCCCCAGACGCATTGGAAGGAACACTCACGACAACGTTGAACCCTTGCCAAGAAGTTGCAATCCATGACATTGGCTCATGTCTTTTACTTAAAGAAACTCCAATGTATCAACGAGATACTCAAAATTATTGAATTATCTAAATCATTCAATGCATTCACCTCTGGAAAGCATAAAAAACAACTAATCTAATTAACTTTATAGAGTTATATACGATATAGCAAGGTTAATATAAAAATTATTATGACTAGAGTTTACTATATAGTTAAAAATATAAAGGAGAATAATATGAAGTGATCAACACTTGACTCTTGGAAGAGATGCCTCTACTATTTTGTCTCCTTTCTACGGTATTTGTTCTCTCTCAAATCTCCATTGAAAATTAGTCGAATTGATTTCTTCGTGTGGATTATATCCATTTCTTTGTGTGGATTATACCCATATTGTTTTTGTTACGTTGAAAGATGTATACCTATTGATAATGAGTACAATTAATCACTTTTTAATTTAAAATTTTAATCTGATGGCTAACAATTGAAGATGCTAGCATATTCTTAGTCGTCCTCCCAAATCAATGAATGCGATTTCCTCTTCATAACTTCCTTGTATTTTTGAATGCATCCCTTAACTTGTTTACCTTTTAACATTTACCTAATCATATTAAGAAATTACTGTAACACTATATGATTGCCTCATTTAAATGATTAAACTTTGAATTTAGCACCCTCGCTGTGCTGGCTCTAGATGCTCATTTTCTAGTTGTGAGTTTCATTTTCTGACTATGCGTTATTTTTTGTCCGCTCCTTTGGACGTTCATCAGCCACAGTTTTGAGTGACTGTGCTAGTATAAATTAATTGTAAACCATGTTGTCCTTATATGAATATATGAATCAATGAGACATTGAATATTTACAGAAATTCATGAATTATCACTGTAAACTATGTTGTCCTTATGTCCTTATATAAATTGAAGGCATTGAATATTTACAGAAATTCACAAATTATCGCTGTAAACTATGTTGTCCTTATATAAATTGACAAGGCATTGACTATTTACATAAATTCATGATGCCGACTTTATGCAGACGAAGAAAAAATAGCAAGCAACTCATTCTGTCTTATGACATTGATTTCATTCTATTTGAATTATGATGCTTATCTTTTATGACATCGATTTCGTTCTATTTTGCTTGAGATGCTTAGTTCTTACAGCTGTACGCATTAAGCCATTTAGTTATGTGTTATTATATAGAAATTACAGTGAGGTTCAAAATTCTCTTTCATGATTTTCATATATACATTTTTACTACTAACATCATATTATATTATGTATATTTATTACTCACAAATTATTACAGGGCCTACACCTATTGAAGATGGGCACAATTAATGATCTTTTAATTATAAAAACTAATCTTATGGTTAGCAATTGAAGATGTTGGTATATTCTTAGTCGTCCTCCTAAATCAATGGATGAGATTTCATGTTCATAACTTTTTTTCATTTTTTAATGCTTACGTTTCCTTGTTTACTTTTTGATTAATATTTTACTGCCATTTATTTTTGCGTCTGTGTGATGGGCTTTGAGATTGTGGGAATGAAAATTTCTTATTTTATTGGTTTAAAAGATCACTGTTAGTGGGTGGTCGCTTGTGGATTCACCACCCTTGGCATGAGTTTCAAATTTCACATGTTTCATGTGACTTAATAGGAATGTGAAGCATTCCATGGTCGTCGTTTCAATTAAGGAAGATGTCATGCTTGGCATGAGTTTCAAATTTCATAGGTTTCATGAAGCGTGTGTGGTTTCCTGGCGTGTGGTCGACCATTCTATTGTTGGTGCGCACTTCCTCTACCATATGATTACTTGTATTTTGCATGCATGTATCATCCCCTACCCATAGTTAAAATAGCTAGCCCTAAACTCTTCCATGATCCTGCACCTACGCTCGAGCCCTTATCAGCCTGCACCTATGCTCGAGCCCTTATCTTCTGTAGTTTGAATTTTTGTTTTGCTTGTTTTAACTCTTCCATGAGCCTGCACCTACGCTCGAGTACTTATCAGCCAGCACCTATGCTCGAGCCCTTATCTTTTGTAGTTTGAATTTTTGTTTTGCTTGTTTTGCTATTGTTTGAATTAAGTTTTGCATTTTTTCTATTTATTATTATCTTCCATACTATTTCAATTTTCATTTTTCTATAGTTTTGATGACTGTTTGTAATTTTTGATAATGCTCAGGGTTCATTCATTATCATAATGCGTGGAGTTCATTCATTATCATTATCTATTCTATTTGCGAGATCTGAAGTCTAATTCACATTTGTAATTTTTCATAATGCCTTAGGTTCCATTTTCATCTTCACACATTATCATAATGCTCTGGGTTCTGGATTCAGCGCAAACTTATTTGGCCACCTCCTTACACTACTAATGGATCTATTCTATTATGCACGATCTGAACTCCAATGCATGAGAAAAATATCATGGATTTAGCTTTCTTGCATGAAAAGATTATCATGGATTTAACTTATGATTTATAATAATAGATAAGCTTTACAGTTACTTCAATATTGTCAGGCAATATGCATTCTGTTTTGTATAAATAAAGAATTTAAATCTAGCTGTAAGCCTTTGGGCGTTCACCAACAACGATTAGCGGCTGTGCTAGTATTATTTAGCGGCTGTGCTAGTATTATAATAGGTAGAAACTATATGCATTTACTCATTATAATATATAAATTATATTATAATAGGTAGAAACTATATGCATTTACTCACAAATTATAATATATAGAAACTATATGCATTTCCATAATTTTTTAGAAAATTGTAAAGATAAACTTAAATTTTAAGGATAAAATGAAGTGTTTTGTTAAAATATTTTTACACTTAGAGACACTAAACTACAATTAAACAAATAATAGATATTGTCTATTAGTATTTTACTTTTGCATTGTACTACTTTTGTCAACATTAGTATTTTACTTTTGCATTCTACTACTTTTGTCAACGACGACAGGGACATAGCCACTACAGTGACACTTGTTACTATTGCAAGTGGTAACAACTAGTCTTGAAATATGTTCATCCATCTGATTTCGCCAAGATGTGACCATCCAAATCCTCATCCTATTGTTGCACTCATGCCACCCAAAAAAGTCGCGGGGTATTGGGTGGCACATGGATTGCCTTCGTGGAAAAAAACCAACTTTTACCACAACTATTTTTTACCATCCCCAGCACGGGGAATAGCATGCATGTATGTCATACCATCCCTTCCTATATGGCTAGAATAAAATCTAGTGAATATGCATAATAACCAACGTACTCGAACTTGACTATTTTTGGATCAAAATGTTATTTGTTGAGAGTGGTTTTGAGGTCACTGAGTGCATTGTTGATGGGGAAATGCCAAATTTCTAACTTAGTGTACTTAATCCCATTTCCTAGCCACTAATTGTAATGTGAAAAATTATTTTGAAAAATTATGTTTGAATTTAATGGAATTTTGATGCAATGTAATGTTTCTTTGTGGTAGGGTTTGATTAATTTGTTTTTGAATTTAAAACCTAACAATTTCTATCAGAAGTGATTTTTTAGGACTTTTTTATATAGGGGATTCATTAATGGAATCTACCAGTTGGAGGAAGTAAATAGAATGCAATTAGGAGGGTGATCAATAGGAAATTATATTCATTCTCCCTATATTTATGTTCTATTAGCATCGGTAAGCATACAAGGCATTCTTTCAACATCTTCTACCTTTAACCAAGCATAAGCTTGGATTCACACACAAATTTCCATAGGAAAACCAACAACTTGATCATATTAATCAGTGGAATTATCATTCAATGAGAGAAGCACTATATAATCGAGACATACACTACTAGGATGAACAAACCATGTATGAAGTTATGCCATTGTTGAATTAACCCTTATGATCATTCTCTTCTGCCCATGTAGAAGGTAGGTTTATTTGACAAAGACATTTGGGGTTGCTGGTATGTAGTTCAATGTGTGGAGCATCCTTAAAAATTGGTTTAGATTCAATGGTGTTAATGACTGAATTCAATGGTGTTAATGACTGAAGTTGCTAGTCTTTTTATGAAAAATCATTAATCTCATAAGTATTTTAATAGTTGTGCAAAATATATTGAAACATAATTTTGGCTATTTTACCATGTTTACACTTGATTCTATATGAATTTAAATGGTGTGAACGGGATATGGAAACCAACTTACATATATTTTTCTTTATTTTCCTTTTTTCCTTTCAACTATTTACTATCACTCATTTTTTGTTGTCACAACTATCTAATGGTACTTATAAAAAATACCAAGATGAAATGGGTGGACCTAGTTTTAATAGGTTTTAATGGTTGTTATACAAAAGACCAAGATGAAATGGGTGGACCTAGTTTTAATAGGTTTTATCCAAAAAGTGGATACATTGAAGAAGAATATGGAGAGAAATATTGGTTCAATGATGGAGTCGAGGTTGGTGTTGGTGTCAATATTGGCTTGGGAATGTTTGTTGGCATCTGAGTGGGTGTTGGATTGCTTGTAAATACATATAAATTAGCCACTAATGTTTTTAGGAGAAAGTGGTTAGAGATATTTGTTGCTTGCTATTAGTGGTAAAATTTGATTGAAATATGACCTTTGTCCAACTAAATTGCTCTTCAATATTTAAGGTCGCACATGTGAGAGGATCAAATAAGGTCACACATGTGAGAAAAATTTTCATACCATACATGATTTGCAGGAGTATGAAGTGCGTATATACACAAGTTGTATAAGGAAAAATCACATATATGGTATACGTGATTTGTAGTGGAGAAAACAATGTATGTCTTTGGGTTGCCAGTTGGTGAGTCACATATTTATTTTTCTAGGAAGGTACATATCCGCACAGGATGACAGATGATGTCAACAGGCCATACAGGTGGTCTACAATAAATTCATGTGCAAAGGATATTCTCAGGGATATTGTTAAGGTTAGGTTTTCTAATTTGTATATTGGAGAACAAGGGTGTTCTCAGTTTTGGTTACTTTGGAGGACAAGGTTGTCCTCATATTTTTTGGTGATATTGTATTGGGTGGGAGGGCTAGTTTTTGGCTCAGGATTTCTAATGTTAACAAGATTACAAAACATAATTACTGTGTCTCTTTTGTATTGATGATTCATATATGGTGTTTTTTTTTCTACTGCATATATTATCAGTCAATAATTTTAGTGTAAAGTTGTTCGATGATAGTTAGATCACTAGGAAGTAATTTTAAAATTTGAAATTAGTCACATAGAGTTGCATGTGAAAATTGACATGGTTTTAGGGCTTGGGATCTGAAGAGAAGGGGACCCTCTTGAGACATATTTGGATACATCAATGGAGGATTGTTTTTCTTGTTCTTGTTCCTGTTCTGGGTAGGTCACAAGTGACAATGCAAAGGGAGATAAGTTGATAGCTCTAAGAGGGAGCTACTATGACAGTTGCAGGTGGAAAAATGTTAGAGGGTCTCTAGTTTGAGACATGGATTAAAATTTCTATATGTGGAGTTGTGGACTATTAAAACTCGGTGGTGTGGCGGGTTGGGAGTTTTGGTGGATTGGCAGAGAGCTCGGATCACAACAGTATGTTGTGTGGTATATTTCCAACCCTGTGGATGGACTTCCGATGACTTGTCATGGTGATTTATGTTGGGTGCATCTCTGGTGCTTTGTCATAGATGAGATGGCTCCGTTTGTATGTCAGTTTGACAAGATAGAGTCTTCATCGGGTCAGAGAGTTGCACGTTGTCGAGGTATGACAATATATGAGGTATTTGACCCAAGAGGATGAGTACATTTGTAGAGATTAGTTGCAGATGTATATACTGGAATAAAATGAGTGTCCAACTATAGCTTGGAATTGTTTAGAAGAGGACACAAGATCAGTGGTAGCATGTACTGACACATAGAGTTTCATGGTGACTTGGATGATGGACTTGGGTAGAAGTTCATTGGATGGTATTGACTTGGGGAAGCAAGATGCTTTCCTTGGAGGATTGCATGGTTATTATACAATGGGAGCCACCAACACATGACTAGGGCACAAGATTTGTTCATGATATTTATAGGTTTGACTTAGGTATGTACGAGGAGCTTGGTAGGAAGACCAGACATGTAGTACAGTGATATGGAGCAGTGTTATTCTAGATGGAGTCAAGGGGTGTGTTGCAAGTGGAAAATTGTTATGGGTTCCAGGACTGTGTTCTCAACCTTAAGTATTGAGGAGTGGGACTATGTAGTGTTTGTTATGATATGGACATGTGTTATTGGATGTTGAGTTGGTATTCCCAGGTTTTGGGAAGCTTTTGTTCATGAGATCTATGCATGAGAGATGTTTACAGGGTTTGAGAGGAAATGGATTGATTATATTCAGGAGGAGACTTGGTTGGTGTCCATGGAGGATACAGATGGTTTGAGTGTCATGACTATGGTCATTTTTCTTCACATTTTCTACAACGGAGGGAAAAAAGGAAGTAAGAACTAATAGCATAGGTTAATGAGGTTATAGATAGGTTCTAGAGGGAGATATTGTTGGTCTCTATCTATTCTACTACAGTCTCTAGTAGGGGAAATTAGTTGGTGGATAACAGAGAATCTTTCCATATGGAAGGTTCTAGAGAGTTGATTGACACTTTCAAAAAAATTGGCTCGGAATTGTGTGTGGAGATTGACATGGGAGTCAGGCATGCAATACAAGGATTTGTTACAATATTGTTCCAAATTTATTTGGGAGAGGTGATGAGGGTCTCAAATGTGTTATGGATGATAGAAATCAGAAGGAGTGTTCTCTCAGTCTCAGAGATTCAGAGAAATAGGTACCACATATTATTTTGAGTTAGACATGTGTTTTTTATGCCCTGAGGATCTAACTTAAGATAAGTAGTGGTTCTTGGAGATAGAGAGGGCCAACCTATGCATGTTTTGACTAGAAGGAGCATAGAGACAGATGAGGAGGAGTAGGTAGCTCCAACAATGGTGAGGTAGGTGGCCCCACCAGTAACACAGGTATAGAGGGAACAGGTAGCTCCATGAGTGGTGAGGGAGGTGGCTCCACCAGTAGTACTAGCTCAGAGGGATTTAACTCTTAGGATCTAGTAGGGAGGAGAAACCTCCCAGGACTGTGTAGAGGACAATGGATAAGGAGCATTGTGGAATTAGAGGGAGTCAAAAGAATTAGAATGAGTCTAAATTCAGAGGGAGTTGGGAGGCTCAGAGGGATACATGAGGCTCAACGGTGTAGCCTCGTAACCTTCATACTCTTGGCACACTTTATGAGACCAAAATCTCTGCATAAATGAATGTGTGTTCTACTTCATTGGGGTGCGTTCCATTAAATTGGGAACCCCTCTAACCAAGTCCCAAAATTTGTGGCATACAGTTCATAACCAATGATGAAGTATATGTTATTTTGCAGCTTCATTTAATTACAAATTTATGGGTTTGTTTTATCAACCCATATCCATGGAATGTTGGTTAAGAACCGTGGCATAGAAAGTGGAGGTCGGGGATTCTATTCCCCAGGACCTTTATGGTTGGTTTTACAAATGTTTATCATATATATATATATATATATATATATATAGCAAACCCCTCCCACACAAAGTTTTTGGTAGCTCCTTGTTTCGGTTACATGGAACATAACATGATCAAGGGCCAAGGGTCAAGGGATTAATTCCTCGGCCCTCGGCCCTTTAGCCACTCATTTAAAACTTTATACCATTTCAAATATATAATATTCCATATTTATAACAAGGAAAATGGTGTGGTACATTGGTGTGGAGAGATATGTTAAGACTTAGGTTATGGAGGTCACAGGTTTGACCCTTGTCGACTCCATAAATATTAATATAACTTGATAAATATTGGCCAATCAGAGGATGCCACATGGCAGCCTCTCATTGCCTCTTCAATGCCATATGTCATCGACAACCTCTCATTGTCTTTTCAATGCCACATGTCATCACTTGATTGGACCACCTATAAACCTATAGTTGGATTATACCTTACCCACTCAACTAAAAATTAGTTTCCACGTGTCACCCCTGTAGTGGTGATACGTGTCACCTATTTATTTGCCCTTTACTTTGACCTTTGAATAGGTTTGACTGGAACTTTGACCGCTTAAAACTTTTTCACACGAACTCCATTTGAGGTGTTGTTTGCATTGTTGGAACGCTAGTGACGAGCTCTATGCATTTCTGGAATTTTTGGGACGATTTGAATCATTTGAAGTTTGATAATTTTTTAACCATTATTGACCTTTGTGGATGTTCCATATATTTTTTGACCTCTATGTGCATTCTCGGATCCTCCTGGATCATTCCTCCCCATTGAAATACTTTTGTACCTCCAAACGTTTATTCAATAGCTAGGTGAGGGTAGAGTTCCCTCACCCTTCCAATCTCTAGCCATTTGGCTTTACTTGGTTTTACCCCTTTAATACCAACTCAGAGATATTCCACATCAGTGCCTCATTGTGAATTTATGATATTTCTGTCGAGAATGACATCTTCCTATAGCTCATCCAAATACTTTAGAGAAAAATCATCAACTGGTGGAACCTGAATACTTTCATCTTCATCCATAATCATATGAGGCTCATAAAGCTTCAAATTCTCAACATTTACCACTGAATACATTTTCATGTAGATTGGTAGATCTAAACAAAAGGCATTAGTACCAATATTCTCTAAGATATTGAATGGACCATATCAGATTGGCCTTAGATTTTTTCCTTCACCTTTCATTCTATCTTGATTGATATGTATCCATACTTTATCATCGACTTCGAACTGATGATCAACCCAATGTTTGTCATGCCTTGCCATATACTTGTCTTGGATCTTCTCCAATTGCTTCTGTACTACTTGATGTACCCACTGAATATTTTGAATGAAACTTTACGCTTTATCTGTATCATCTTTTCCATCTTCTTTACATATTTCTCCAAAAACAAATTTCATAGGTGATTTAGGCAAGTACCCCAAGCATACTTCAAAAGGCGTTTTATGAGTGACAAATTCATGGCATGATTATAGGCATGTCATATATAAGTTAATTTTTCATCCCATAATTTAGGATGCTTGTTGTAGTCTCCTCGGAGTATGTGTACCATTTTTTTGTTTACTACCTATGTATGTCCATCTATCTGGGGATGAAAATTTGTCCTCTTCTCTAACTTAGTGTCAATTAGATCCCATAAACGAGACCAAAACATTCCCAAAAATATAGATTCTCAATCTGATATAATAGATGTAGGAATTCCAAAATGAACCCATACATTAGAAAAAAAACATATGTGTTGCCTATGTAGTTGTGGCCTATTTCCTGCATGGCATTAGAACACACATCTTGTTGAATCTGTCCACCACAACATATAGATAATCATTACGTGTCCAGGACATCGGAAAAACCCATATAAAATCCATGGAGATACTTTCCCATGGCTCTAAAGGTACCAGAAGTGGTGTATATAACCCCAACTTTTTATTGCTAGGCTTAATTGTGGCACACATAACACACTGTTTGATATACTTGGAAACTTTCTTATTAGTCCGAGGCCAATAAAAATACCTCTATAATTGTGCAAATTTCTTACCAACCCTGAAACGACCAGAGATAAGAGATGTATGAGCTTCTCTGATTACGTTGACCCTTTCATCTCTCAATATACATGATTTTCCAAGATGATATAATAAAATTTCATGCATATAATATTCTGATTGTCGTGAGTTAATGCATCATATACTTCTTTAAAATCATCATCGTTAGCAGATTGTTCACCATAACATTCATGTGCTAAAGGATTATACATGAGTATTGTAAATGCATTAATTAATGGTCTTGATAACATGTCTGCAACCTTGTTATGAAAACCCATCCACCTAAAGTGGTGTGACTATTGTAGCTTGGTTTGTGACTGCAAATACTGTAATGGAATATGATCTATATGAATTATTGTCTCCTTTCCCATTAACTAATGCTTCCTTTTCTTTACACTTTGTACCAACGCATACAATTACTTATCTTATGTTGGATAGTTAATCACAACATGACTAAAAGTCTCAGAATGATAACATATAGGTTTACCTCGTTGCAGCAAGACAAATCCCATGCCATATCCGCTTGCATAGGTTTGAATTTAAAATGGCTATTGTAGATTTGGAAATGTCAGAATTGGTGTGGTGCTTATCTTTCCCTTCTATGTCTCAAAGGATTTCCACTAGTTTCCTCCCCATTGAAAGACTTGTTTAACACTCGTTAATGCATGTAGAGGTGCTTCTATGCATGAGAAATTAGAAATGAATTTACTCTAGTACTGTACTACTCCTAAGAAGCTCCTGACTTTGGTGGCAGTAGTTGTCTTGGGCTATTTTACAATGACGTCTACTTTTGCAGGATCTATTTTTAGTTGACCATTCCCTACAATGTAACCCAAATATACCAAAGAACGTTTGTCAGATTCACATTTATACATCTTGATATACAACTTCTTCTCGAAAAGTTCAAAAACTTTCCTGATATGTATTAGATGATCTTCCCATATTCAACTAAATATCAATATGTCGTCTAAATAAACAATAAAAAAATCATCTATATAGGATCTAAACACATCATTCATCACTCTCATAAATGTTTTTGGTGCATTACATAACCCAAATGGCATAACCAACCATTCGAACAAGCCCTGCTTGGTCTTGAAAGTCATTTTCCATATGTCACCTTCTGCAATTCTAATATGATGGTAACCACTTCACAAGACCAACTTAGTGAAATACACAACATTATTTAACTAATCTAATAGATCATAAATTATTGGAAGAGGATAACATTTCTTTACTGTAATATTGTTTAGGGCTCGAAAATTGATACACATCCTCCACGTGCCATA
Organism: Picea glauca; assembly: GCA_000966675.3. NCBI lineage: Eukaryota > Viridiplantae > Streptophyta > Pinopsida > Pinales > Pinaceae > Picea > Picea glauca. Next base: position 37,215 of record JZKD02S1433219.1, read on the forward strand.
TTTATTTGGAACTGCTACAATAGGACAACCACACAGATAGGAGTTTGGTCTGATGATTCCTTTATCGATAAACTCTTAAAATTTCTTCTTCATTTTTGCATTCTTGATCACTGATGACATGTACATTCCAATGTTCAGAAGAGGAGCATCTTGCTGCAAATATATTTCATTTTCAACCTCTCTTTTAGGAGGAAACATTGTAGGTTCCTGAAACAACTCATCATAGTTAGATATGATGTTGATAAATTCTTGCTTATGATTTGGATCACAACCTACTAAATCATTTGTTATATCTTCCTCTTTTTGTTTCACTATCATGAGAAAAAAATATTTACTTGCGCTCGCGAGTCTCTTCATTTTTCCTATGCTCACTAAAGAAACATTAGTTTTGATGGAATGAGCTCTGACAATACATTCAATATGATCCTTGATAAGGTGATATTTATTTTCTTCTCGATAGAACACAACCTTCCTATTAAATAGATATGGACTACCCAAGACAATGCTACAAATGTAAAGAGGAACAACATCTAACTCAACCTCGTCGAATAACTTAGTTGTAATTGAAAATATGATCTTACATTGCTTAATTACTTCAAACTTAGCATCATCACACACACAACCTAATGGATCTATCTCTTTTTGCAGTGTCGTCTCCAATCTGAGCTTCTTAACAATTGCTTCAAATATTAAATTTACTTGAGATCCGCTATCAAATAAAGTATCTACCTTTGTATGCTTGACTATAACTCTGACATGAAAAAGATTGCCCCTTTTCTTCTCATCAATATCACTTTTTGTCTTGGCAGATTGAACTAAAATAATTTGAACTGGTAGTTGATATATATTTTCTTCCTATGGCCATGATTTTGGATTCATCTCTGGAATTTGACTCTAGATATTGATGAGTTGATGCCTCAGTTTTTTTCTTCCCTTTATCCTTGTACTTATTTGGTCATAATTCTAGATGCATCCTCCAACACTTTGATTCCTCATGCCCCTTTTTTTTACAGTGGGAACATGTAGGTCTTACCTCAACTTGCTTCACTCTGGCTGATTTATTACTCTTCCATTTACCTTTTGGTTTCTTCTTGTACTTGAATGGATTCTTATCTTCGCTTGCATGCTTACCCTTACTAGCCTCTAGATGTGTAGCTTGTATTGACACCTTATCAATGTTAGTAGGGATAAACATTAAAATAGTTTGACGAAGATATGAGTGCATGCCACCAATGTACTATAAAAGAGTTTCATGAGTATACAACAAAATTCCTAGGGATAATTCCTTCTTTTTGAATTCATGTGTATATGCCTAAAAATTCTAGCCTTTACCCTATCTCGGATTTTCCCACTCGATCATTGTTGTCTGTGAATGTGTCAGTGTCTAGAATTTTTTTTCTGATAGCCTCGGTAAACTTATCCCAAGAAGATATTACTTTACCCTTTTGAACCATATCAAAATCTTCTCATCCATACTGCTTGACAAGAAGCTGAGGTAGCATCTACATACTCTGCCTCTGCAGAAGATATTGATACAATTGGTTGCTTCTTCTATGCCCATGAAATCAGGTTCG
>JZKD02S1433219.1:38838-65426 GCA_000966675.3 Picea glauca
CCCATCACATTAAGGAAGTGCCACTTAGTTGAAGAGTAGTGTTGAGATGAATTCCCACTTCCAAATTTTCCCTCCCCTTTCTATTTTCCATTTCTTTTCCCTCTTCTATACCTACCCTCATTTCCCCTTTTATTTTCTCCCTTCTCCTTTCCATTTATATTTATTATACTTAGTCTTTTTTTGAAAATTATGGGTTCGTGGGTTGGCAAACTCGGGAGAAGAGTCGCATGTTGAGAGACAAGGAGGTGGAAGAGATGTTGCAAGAAATCAAGAAAACCTAAGGTTTGAAAATCGACGAAGAATAAGAGATTCCCCTTTGAATATTTTAGGTGAGCAACATGATCTCCATGTTCTCCATAAAGGTACCTTAAAATAACTTTCCAGAGACAGAGCAATTGATGCAAAGAGGCACCTTCACTTATTTCTTGATGTTTGTGATTTCCATCGTGTTGAGTATGACGATGTCAGGGTAAAGCTATTTCTGCAAAACTTATCATGAAGAGCATATGAATGGTATATGACATTTCCTGGTAGATCAATTCACTCATTTATTGACCTCGAAGCCATGTTCCTAACTATGTTCTCCCCTCCAATTTCTTATCATACCCTTCTCACCAATTTCACCCAGATTGACTTGAGGAAGAATGAAATAATACGAGATTTTAATCTTGGGTTCAATAAAACCTTGAGTAAAATTCCAGAAGATAAACTACCAAATGACCTAGTTGTACTTGGTTGTTATAAGAATGCAATGCCCTAGAATGTGAAATGACTAAATCCACTGATATGGAAGAAATTATGATTGAAACGGGTGTTGACCTCGACATCATATTGGGAAAAGCACAAAGGAAGATGGGAGGATTAAGTATTGATAATCAAGGAGCCTCCAGTTTGAGGAAGAATGAATAATTCAAGCCACGACAGACTCAAAATCAAATAATTGGAGGAGGATTTTTCAAGGGAACCATACCAGATGTAAAGGTAGACCCTGTGGCGACACAAGAAACTAAGAAAATAATTGAAACTGCACAAATGAATAGAACTATAAAGAAAATGTAGAATGAGATAACCAGACTAAGAAGGGGAGATAATTATTTGGCAAGTCCAAGAATGTCAGTCCCAAAGAAAACAAGGAATCCTCCCTAAGAAAACAAAGTGAGGTTTGAAAACACGATAAATCTGCAAAGACCAAGGGTTCCCAGGCAGCCTACTCCCAATGCAATTGTTCTGGATGATGTATATGATGAGAAAATAGTTGAGAAAGAGAATTATTACTCACCTTATGAAAGTTATGAAACTGTGCACATGGATGAATGCGATACATCCATGTATATATTTGAAGAAGGTGACAACGACCCCAACTCGCAAGAAAATGTCGCCCAGATGAGACGATTTGTAAATAGATCCAAGAATAAGAATGACTTTGAAAAAGAAATCCAAAAATATAAAGACAAAACAAATGAGAAAAGGGAAAATGATAAAGTGACGGATAGCGTTGGAAGTAAAAGGAAACACTTGACGTCAAACTCCACTCAGATGACATATAATGTCGTAGAGGAATTAAGTAAATTAAGGATAAATCTTCCTTTTACAAAGGTGGTGAAGATTCCCCCAAAAAGGGAAAACATTTTGAAATTGTTGGACAATCCATATGAAAGAGCAGAAGTTGTTGTTACCAATCTGAAACAAAGCCAAAACTAGTCAACTTCCAAGATGCGAGGTAAAATTCCTCCCTTTTACATTTCAATTGAAAAACAAGATGTTTCACTACATAATTGTTTAGTTGACACTGGCGTGAAAAATAATATCATTCCACTGGAGGTCATGGAGGCATTGGGAATGAGTTGTACCAAATATTACGAAACTGGTGAAAGTATATATGAAATTGATTCTAGAAAAATGCCAGCTTATGGAGAATTCAAGAACTTTTATGCTTGGATCATGACAACCTCTCATATTATTATAGTTTTCAATATCATTGTGGTATACCTTCCTATAACATATGGAGTTGTGCTAGGAAGATATTGGACATCCATGATCGAGGGATATATAATGAATGATGGAAGTTGCATGATGTTGCCAGAAAAAGAAGGAGAAATGATTAAGGTACCCCAGGAAACCCTTCTCTTTAAAGAAGGTTAAAGAAGTAATGGAAGATTATATAGATGTTGAGATTGGAAACTATGTCATCCTAGACATGGAACATAATGAAATCCTAGAGAAAGTTCAAGATATGGAGAAACAAGAATGTATGTTTGAAGGTTATTGGAGGAAGCCATTCAATGGATCTTGTTCAAACTCTAGGAGTGGATTTGGAATTGTCCTTATGAGTCCAAATAATATTGTGCATCCACATGTTATTAGACTGGAATTTTCATGTACTAATAATGAGGCAGAATATGAAGCTTTGATTCAGGGGATGATTCTTGCATAAGAAATGAAGATAGAACATCTAATTATGACTGGTGACTCCGAGTTGGTGTCTTAATTCATAACATATAACATAGAACATCTAATCAGGTCACCTAGAGGTATAAAATCAAGAAGGAAAGACTTAATTTATATTTCAAAAGAGTTAATGAATGATGAAATATTTCATTTCTTTCAACATTTTGTTCATTCCAAGGGACAAGAATCATAAGGTAGATTCATTGGCCTTGGCAGCCTCATTGCCAAACCCAGACAATATACAAAGAAAAACATATTTTCAAGTAGAAAGAGCATTTCGACCTTCTATACCCGATAAAATGGAATATTTGCAAGTGTTTGAGAATGATGAACAACTAGAATTTTTTTTGTTGAACGATGATGATGATGATGAAGATGATCACATGTCTATTGTCCCTAAATATTGTATACAATTTGAGTCTCTTTTTATGAGACATGATCATGCTAAGAATCTCCTAGAAGAAGTTTCAATTTGAAAAGTACAAGAAACAAGAAAAATCAATATTGGAACTGACAATTCCCCAAAATATGTCAACTTGGGAATTGATTGCACCGCTGAGGAAGTTGATCGATATGTTGTATTGTTTAAAGAATACATTGATGTTTTCGCATGGACCTATGATGATTTGAAATATTATGATAAAACAATATTCCAGCACATCATTCCTTTGGGAAAAGAAGAAAAACCTATCAAGCAAAAAATAAGGATGATGAACCCCAAACTGAAACCTCTTGTAAAGATTGAAATAGAGAAATTAAAGAAGGATGGAAAAATATAGTCCATTAGACATTCCAACTGGCTTTCAAATCCTGTGATAGTAAGAAAGAAGACCAGGGAAATCTAGATGTGTGTCGATTTCATATATCTTAACAAAACAAGCATAAAGGATAACTTTCCTTTACCTAATATGGAGTTTCTTCTCTATAAAGTCATTGGATCAGCCTGCATGTCCATGTTGGATGGTTTTTCTGGATATAACCAAGTCTTGGTTGCTAAGGAAGACAGGGAAAAGACTACATTCATAACACCTTGGGAGACATATGCATATGCTAGAATTCCCTTTGGTTTTAATAATGTTGGATCCACATTCTAGAGGGCCATGGATCATGCATTTAGTGGGTTGATAGGAAAATTCATGGAAGACTATCAAGATGACTTGAAAGTGCATTCAAAAACACGGGGTGATCATATCCATCACTTTAGAATTTTTTTTGATAGATGTAGATTATATGGTGTCTCTCTAAATCCAAAGAAATGCTTATTCATTGTAACTCAAGGAAAAATGGTCATATTATGTGCAAGGAAGGGATTTATATAGATCCTAGAAAGAGTTAAAGAAATAAATGAACTCAACCCTTCGTCATCCAAGAAAGGAGTTTAAATTTTTTTCAGAAAGATCAACTTTGTGTGAAGATTTATTCCTGAGTATGCAAGTATTATGAAGTAGATCAATTTATTGTTGACAAAGGAGCAAAGGTTTGAATGGAAAGAAGATACTCAAGAATCCTTCAATAATATCAAAAGAGAAATCACCACATCTCTAGTCCTCATTAGTCCATATTTTCAAAGGGATTTCATCATTTATTTGTTCACTACAAAAACAGTTGTTGCATCTATGCTTACTCAGAGGAATACCAAGAGTGAAGAACTCCCAATCAGTTTCATGAGAAAACCCCTTTATGATTATGAATTGAGATATTCAGAATTGGAAAAGCAAGCCTTGGTTCTTGTAAAAGTGGTGGCACAATTTTGAACATACATACTAAATTCTCATGTTATTGCTTATGTTCCATCATCGTCGGTGAAGATGCTTCTGAATCACAATTGAGAGAAGTAAAATGGGCTAACTGAATGGAAAAGATACAAGAATATCATATTGAAATTAAACCTTTAAAGGCTATGAAATGACAAGGTTTATGCAAGCTCATCGCGAATAGTGATTCTTTGGATGGAATGATTTCAATTTCAGTAGGAGAATCATTGGTCGATTCATAATGGTATATAGACATTGTATTCTACTTGAGATACAGGTAGTTTCTTGTCACCATGAACCCTAAGGAGTGAATAACATTAAAGATGAAGAAAAATCAATACGTTATTATTGCTAATATATTCTTCAGGAGGAATTATGATGGTATACTACTGATATGCGTTGATGAAAACCAAGCCCAAAAACTAATGAGAGAATTCCATGAAGAAATATGTGGTGGACACTTTGCACCTACCGCCATCGCCCGTAATATAATAAGAGTTGGTTTCTATTGGCCATCAATATTTAGAGACTCATATGACACAATAAGGAAGTGTGTATCATGCCAACAGTTTTCAGGGAAAATGAAGAGATTTGCGATGTTGTTACAACCCATAATTGTAGAACAACCATTCTCTCAATTGAGACTTGATGTTGTTGGGAAAATAAATCTAAATTAGATCAAGGGACACATGTACATTATGTCTGCTATAGATTATTTTAAAAAGTGGCTAGAGGTAGTGGCATTAAAAAGGGTTGCTTCTGAAGAGTTAATCAAGTTCCTCAAAGATAATATTATATCAAGATTTGGTGTCTCGGATAAATTTATCACTGATAATGGTTCGATTTTCATCGGTTTGAATTTTATAGAGTTTTGTGGAGAATATGGAATTATCATGGGTCACTCATCAAATTATTATCCACAAGGAAATGGTCTTGCAAAATCCACAAATAAGACACTCATTCAGATATTAAAGAAAACTATTGACAATAACCAAAGGAATTGGCATCTAAAGTTGACTGATGTGTTGTGGGAAAGCATAATGACTCCAAAGGAAAGAACTGGGATGTCCCTGTATACATTGGTTTATGGGAAACAAGAGAAAATTCCAATTATCCTCGAACTCAATGCCTTGACTTTCATGGTTAATACATAAGATACAGAAGGCAGTTCACCTATCCAAAGGAGGATCAACTAGTTGTTGAAATTGGAAGAATAATGAAGCAAGGCCTTGAATTGAACTTCTCAGAGACAACAAAGTATCAAAATATATTTTGATTAGAGTGAAACTGTAAAGAATTTTCAGAAGGGAGAATTGGTGTTACTTTGGAACAAGGCCAAGGAGAAACCATCGATGCATACAAAGTCTGAACTGCTCTGGATTGGACCATACATTGTTGAAAATATCCTGTGTTTTAATTCCTATATGCTCCAAGACATGAAGGGTAAAAGATTAATGTTTCATATCAACGGGAAACATTTGAAAGGTTTATTCAACTAAAGCTTTCTCATTTTCCTTGTACATAAATTTGTTTTTCAGTTTGTATATTCTTACATTTGACTCCATATCCCAATGGATGGAAGTTCTTGGTCATAAATATTTTGGATCCTTGACAACTCGCAAGGGGTTATCATCCCACAGTTGGATCCAGTTGTTGAGATCAATTCCCTCTTTTAAATTTTCCCTCCCCTTTCTATTTTCCCAACTTCTTTTTTCCATTTATTTTCCCTCTTCTATACCTACCCTCATTTCACCTTTTCTTTTCTCCCTTATCCTTTCCATTTCTAGTTACTATACTTAGTCATTTTTTGAAAATGGTGGGTTCACGGGTTGGTGGACTCGCAGATCTTCATCTTCATCCATACTCCCATATCATGAGTCTGATCGACCATTGCGTTATTCTATACTTAACCTTTTTTTTCAATCACGGGTTCGTGGGTTCAAGCTCTCATATTCCAAGTTCTGTGATATCCATTTTTCACCCAAAGATCTATGATCTACATTATGACCATCAGACTTGTCGAGGGTACCATGCTCCTAAATATTTCATTTCTGATGTATCCAAGTCCAACCGACCACTCATAACACTTAGCTTATTTTCTATCATTCACAACCGTGGGTTGGCGGATTCCTAGGTTGGCAGGTTCACAAAAGTTCCCAAATCCTAATTTCTCTCGTTCGTCCCCGCCACCTTCATGTTTTTCCCAATATGCTTTTAGTATGATAAATCATCATGTAGGTTTCGTAAATATCGTCATTAATAAGTGAAGGGATCGAGGAGATTTCTCATCAAACTGCATTAAAGTATGATTTGTTGAAGATTATATTATTTTTATCTCTCTCAAGTACTTATTGAAAATATTATCTAGATTAAAGGAACACTCTCATAAAATTATGGCCGCAACAACTCGACAAGAGTTCTGTGGTGATACTTTGAATATTTTTGGGCATGAGGACCATCACTTTAAGTGGTCTAGAGCATATTCTTACTATTCATCCCCTTCTTCTTAGAAGGAAGTCATCCGTACATATGGAATTTCTCGTGCAAGGTGTGTCCCTGAGGTTCGAATGCAAGGAACTAGTTTCATGGTGCGTTGAGAAATACATACTGAGTTAGCGGATTATTCAACTTCAATACCATTCTCCCATCTCTCTTTCACGTCAAGTGTTATGTAAGATGTTGAAGCTCCTTGAGCCAACACTTACTTTCAAAGGAGAGGATTGTAGGGATTTCTTGAAAAAACATGACAATGGCCTGGACCTCTTACCTGAGTTCTTGGAGAATCTCATAGTTGTCCCTAAAGACATTACCAGGTTGCAAGTTGACTCATTCAAAAATCCCTTTTGGGAAATTGCTTGGTTATTCACCAGGGTAGCAGGACAAGAAAGTAATGCCATAATTCCCCATATGATTATTTATATCTTATATTTTACAGTCAAAGAGAAATATATTTTCGATTGTGGAAAACTGATTTCCATTGAAATATTCTCCCAAATGTCACAGTACAAAAAGGACAAGAAATTATTTATGGCTTCTTATTTGGTGTTTGCGATAGCATATTGCTGTCATTTTCCAAAATTTTCCATCTATAAGAGGGTGAACTATGAACTTGACCTAGTTACCTTCTAGTACCAAGTGCTATGGAGACACAAATCTTCTTTTCTTTTCTATGAAGTTTTCAATGATTTTTTTTTTGGTTTTCAAAGGATTATTGTTTGGAAAAGATACCCCCAGATTATCTGACTAGGAAAATAAATTCTTGGATAAAAAAGGGACATTGGAGCAAATGCAAAATCACAATGTTATCAGGATTTTCAGTTCGAAGGAAAATCCCTCCTTTCTTCCATGTCATGTATCTGATAAAATGTTTATTACGGAAGTCCCAAGGAAGTATAATTTCTAGCTGCACTTTTTCCATGAGAAACGGAAAAAAAAATTCATACCCTTGCATTGGAAAATTGGCGACTTTCTGTTCAGGAATATAAAAAATATCGACGAATTTTCAAACCACTTCCACAAAATGAAACTGAAATATGATGAAAAGATAAATGAGTTTGACCCTAACAAAATTTTCGTGGAACATATTCTGGCAATAGGATTTATCAATTCATTTATTTATATTGTTCTGAGTGAAGTAGAAGATAATAAATTAGGTGGTCCTAATCACAATGCTAGTGACTTGGAGACAATATTTAGTACTAATGAATTTTACAAGAAGAAAGGAAAGGGTCCCAACAAGAAGAGCGCCTGGTCCCCAACTGTCACTCCTAATACTACCACATCTTGGAGAAATTATCCTGTGGTCCACTCAACCATGAAAGTTACCAACACTAGTTCTAGTGGAGGAGGAGAAAAGAATCCCCCGTTGGGGAAAATTGAGAGCTCGCACAAGCTTCCTATGAGAAAAAAGAGAAAAAAAATTGTGTAAGAGGAAGAAGACCATCTCATAGAAAGTGACATCAACAACTTCTCCCTTGAATATATGGATCTCGAGGTGGATATCAAGAAGATGTTTCCCATAATGGATCATCTGGGGAACATGCCCCATCATAATTCATCATTGGAAATTATTGAGAATGAGAATTTCAATGAGGAAGAGTCATTTTCTTTTCAGAGTGTTGTCTTTGACAGCGAATCCAAGAAATTGATTATTGAGAAAGGTGATATAAATAATAATAAAGGAAAATCTCATTCATAGGTTGACCTAAGATATATATGGACTTCCTATATTTCTAGAATTCATAGAGAACTCGAGGATGCTATGGAAGACTCCATTAGTGGCCTTGAAGTAGAAAACACGAAGTTGAAAGAAAGGATCAAGGAACTGGAAGACGCGTTAATTCCTCTTCCACTTCTTGTCAGTCCTTTGACAATAGTTAGACACACCACACCTATTGATAAATTAAAAGGATCCCCAAGCCTACTTACATCAGCTGGAGCTATGTGAAAAGAAATATTAAGAAAATAATGACATTGATCATAGAGGCATGGGAAACTTCGAAAAACATTGCTTCTTTTGGATCGAGGGTGCATGCATTCCATGAGTATTTGCAAGCCGACCTGAAAATTGAAGAATTTTTTTCCCTTTATACTGTAATACCCTTTGGAAATAGAGTTTCCAACATGAAAAACTAAGGAGAAGAGAGGAGGATCATCCCTCCCCAAGACAGATAAAACAGTTGAACGTGTGTTGGAAAGAAAAGATAAAAAACTTAAATTATATTGTTCAAGCATGCAACCAAGTTATATCAAAGAGGGAAGAATCATTCAAGAGGCTCATGTAAATATAATTAGCTGGGAGTAATAACAAAATACAATACCCCAAACTAATTCTCAACTCGATATTCCTCACAAAGCAATAGTTTGGAGAACAAGTTGAGATTTTTAAAGGGTTTTCAGTTGAAAAGTTCTATGGTATACTTGAATATGATGAGGACGACATAGAAAATTGGCTAGTGGAATACTCCGTGAAAAATACATTGAAGAAGCATTACATGGAATTTCCCTTGATCTAAGAGACTTGGAGGGAGAGTTGTTCAACATCAAAATACTTCATGAAATCAATGTGGCACCAATGAAAAGTTATATTGAATAATGGTTCAAGAAAGCTATCGAAAAATCGACCCACGAGGGGCAAGAAAGAGTTGAGATGGTTCCCATAACCGTTAATGAAGACAATAAAAGGACACCAGCAAGAAAGTGAAATAGATGAGAGACCATCATAATAAGTTTATGCTGATCACATCTTTCTTTCTTTATCAAGTCCTTCATCCATTTACTCTGCTTCTTTGAATAGAAATGTTTAAACGAAGACTGATAAATTATTTTTTCTTCTTACCGGGTCTTGATGTTCTTTTACTTCCCATCATATTCATTCTACGAGATTCATTCTTGTTATATTTTCTTTATGGTCAGCGGGAGCCCCAATCCCAGTCTTCAAGACAAACACATTTTAAATTTCAAAGAATATGTAACATACTATATATTTCTTAGAAATTCCAAAAGAGTTGTTTTGGGATCAGTTTTGAATATTCTTTGTAACTCTGAGTTTCAAGTATAAAGTATTTGAGATTGATATATCATTATATTTATTTGAGCTTCCCATGTGTCCACTCTGTTAAAGTTGTCTTATGCATTCGGATCATCTTCTTTTTTATTTTTATGTGATCATAAATATTTATTTTAAATTATGATGGATGTGAGGAATTTTTTCTTATTTTCTTTAAATGTGTGAATGTGTACGGTTCCTGGTCCATTCTCAGGAAATTTATTTAAAAATAAAACACAAACATTTTTCGTTTATCTTTCTTACAATATTTATATTTATTAGATTACCACGACGTACTTTTGTCAAGTCCCATATTCTGAATATATAGAATCCCAAGAAAATCTTAAAGTAAAGAGGAGTAACACCTTTATAAAAATGCAGGGGGATTTACATCCTCGTGAGGTTTTCGTTTCGGTCCTAATGGATTCAGGCATCAACATTTTTGGCGACCATATTGGGGAATGAACTAAAATTTGGAACCTAGTCTAGCATTTTTGAAATAAATATGACTTTGTCACACACTGATCATCCCCACTTAGAAATTGGACTAAACAATAAGAGAAGCATTTTACACCAGCTATACAATTTGGTAATAATGACAATCGAGACCCGAGAAGAGTTATAAAGGTCACGACAGATCTTAGTCCAAGATGAAGAAAGAGAAATCCTCCAGAGACTGAGGAGAGACAAGAGACAATAGCGAAGAAACCAAAGGCTAGCTAGAGTAGCACAAGAACAAGGTCGGGATTGAAGTTAGGATGAATACAAAGGACCTATTACCAAAAGAAAAAGCAAGCAACTCTTTATTCAAAGAAGTGAAAATTATATTCTTGGAATCTCTACGAATAAGGAAGAAAGAAATGAACAACCGCGAGAAGTGCCACATGTGGAGAGACAATGAGGTGGAAGAGATTTTGCAAGAAATCAAGAAAACCTAAGGTTTGAAAATTGACAAAGAATAAGAGATTCCCCTTTGAATATTTTAGGTGAGCAACATGATCTCCCTATTCTCCCTAAAGGTACCTTAAAATAATTTTCTGGAGATGGAGCAATTGATGCAAAGAGGCACCTTCACTTATTTCTTGATGTTTGTGATTTCCACCGTGTTGAGTATGACAATATCATGGTAAGGTTTTTTCTGCAAACCCTATCAGGAAGAGCATATGAATGGTATAGGAAATTTCCTAATAGATCAATTCACTCATTTAATGACCTCGAAGCCATGTTCCTGACTCTGTTCACCCCTCCAATTTCTTATCATACCCTTCTCACTGATTTCACCCAGATTGGCTTGAGGAAGAATGAAATAATATGAGATTTTAATCTCAAGTTCAATAAAACCTTGAGTAAAATTATAGAAGATAAAATACTGAATGACCCAGTTGTACTTGGTTGTTATAATAATGCAATGCCCTCGAATGTGAAATACGCTATTAGAATATCCCAAATGGAAACTTTGGAGGAGGAAATGACTAAAGCCACTGAGATGGAAGAAATTATGATTGAAACGAGTGTTGACCCCGACATCATATTAGAAAAAGTACAAAGGAAGTTGGGAGGATTAAGTATTGATAATCAACGATCCTCCAATTCATGGAAGAATGGATAATTCAAGCCATGACTGAATCAAAATCAAACAATTGGAGGAGGATTTTTCAAGGGAACCATACCAGATGTAAAGGTAGACCTTGTGGTGGCACAAGAAACTAAGAAAAGAATTGAAATTGCACAAATGAACACAACTATCAAGCAAATGAAGAATGAGATAACCAGACTAAGAAGGGGAGATAAGTATGTGGAAAATAAAAGAATGTCATTCTTAGAGAAAAGAAGGAACCCTCCCCAAGAAAATAGAGTGAGGTTTGAAAACAAAGACAATTCACAAATACCAAGGGTTCCCGGGCAACCTACTCCCATTGCAGTTATTATGGATGATGTTTATGATGAGAAAATGGTTGAGAAAAAAAATTGTTACTCACCTGATGAAAGTTCTGAAACTGTGCAGATGGATGGATGTGAGATGTCCATGTCAAGTCCCATATTCTGAATATCTAGAATCCCAAGAAAATATTAAAGTAAAGAGGAGTACCACCTCTATACAAACGCATGGGGATTTACATCCTCGTGAGTTTTTCGTTTCGGTCCTAATGGATTAAAGCCTCAACAAGTAGCTAATTTTATCTTTGCATCCTCATCCATAATTCTTTGAGCTCTACAATATACTTCTATATTCTTTATCCAATTGTCCAATTTCTCGGCATTCAATTCTCCATCATAGGTTGGAAACTCAAAACTAAAATCCAATTTTAATAAAAGAAGATCATGGTCAGCCTTCTTGGAGGACTTCTTGAATGAGAAGAATGTTTACTTGCTTCAGAAGAAACTGATGATGATGAGGTGTAAGGGGAAGGAGGCTTGGAAGGTCCACTACCTTCACCTCCTCCTTATCCTTTAACCGAAGATTCTCTGCTTGCAGGATTTTGAATTCTCCGTTCTAACTCATATATTGTTTCTCTTATTTATTTAAGCATAGCTATGATCTCTTCATGACTCATGGGCTGATTTTATTCTTCTCTTTCAGAAGCCATCTTATGTTGTCAAAATTTATTTCCAATTTCGAACTTATAACTTGTAAGTTTTCCTTTACCAAGTTTGAGTTTGGCTCTTGTAAGCATCCACTTGCAAAATACATGTTAAACCTCACTTTGATACCAACTTGATCTAAAAAATACTTAGATGTTGATGATTTAAAATACACATATACATCTACTTGATCTTCGAAATAAAATGATTGCTTGATAGTTTTGAAAATTACATGTGAAATACTTATCTAGCCAATTCCACTTTAATGACGAATTTCTTTCAAATAAGTGAACATGAAATGAACAAAAATAATATAATCACTTACACAAGTTGGAGAAAATGGAGTTCACCCAAATTGGGCTACCTCTCTGGGTCCACTTCCAATAGAGACTTATGTTTTTAATGCTTAAATGCTTGTATTTTACAATGACATTTTTTACATGTTGCTCAAATGCAGAAATAGATTGCACCATGGGATTCCTGGAAAATAATTATGCAAAATGGATATAAAATACTTGAAATTCCATCAAGGAGACGCCCAACATGCTTTACGGTGTAGCCTCATACCCTTCGTACTCTTGGCACATTTTACGAGACTAAAATATCTGCATAAATGAATGTGTGTTTTGTTTCCTTGGGGTGTGTGCCATTAAATAGGGTGCCCCTCTAACCAAGTCCCAAAATTTTTGGCATATAGTTCATAACCAATTCCGAACTATATGCTATTTTGTAACTTCATTTAATTAAAAATTTATGGGTTTGTTTTAACAACCCATATCCATGGCATGTTGGTTAACAACCATGGCATAGAAAGTGGAGGTCGAGGATTCTATTCCCTGCAACCTTTATGGTTGGTTTTTCAAACAGTTATAATATATATAACAAACCCCTCCCACACAAAGTTTTTGGTAGCTCCTTGTTTTAGTTACATGGACCATAACATGATCAATGACTAAGGGTCATGGGCTTAAGACTAAGGGTCGGGGGCTAAATCCCTCGACCCTTTGGCCACTCATTTGAAAATTTATACCATTTCAAACATATAATATGCCATATGTATAACACGGAATATGGTTTGTTAAGTTGGTGTGGACAACTATGTTAAGACTTGGTTTATGGAGGTGGTAGGTTCGACCCCTATTGACTCCATAAATTTCAATATCACTTGACCAATATTGGCCAATTGAAGGCTTCCACATGGAAACCTCTCATCGGTTCTTTAATGCCACACGCCATCACTTTATTGGACCACCTGTCAACATATATTTGGATTATACCTTGACTAGTTAATTTCCAATTATGTACCACATGTCACTCCTACAGTGGTGATATGTGTCACCTCTTTATTTGTCGTGTACTTTGACCTTTGACCAGGTTTGACTAGAACCTTGACGACTTATAACGTTTTCATATGAAATTTGTTTGAGGCATTGTTTGCATTGTTGGAACACTAGCGACGATCTCTACACATTGATGGTGTTTTGGGGACGATTTGAAGGATTTGAATTTTGAGTATTTATGAACCATTCTAGACCTCTGTGGATTTTCTGGATCTTTTTGGACCTCTATGAGCATTCATGAATCCTCTTAGATCAATGACCCACTCATTTATAACACTTTGATTTGCTCACATTTGCAAAAATCAGAGACTATTTAGAACTTGTGCAAAATCAATTTAGAGTTTTCTATGAGCTTCCTAATGCTTTCTATTAATCATTCCTTGTATTTTGTAACTAAATCAGGTGTGGAAAGCATGTGTTAGTAAATATTCCTTATGCACTTGGATTTAAAGAAATCTGACCTCCGTAATGTTCTATTCATAACTTTTAGGTTTATCAAAATTCATTTAAAAAAAAAAACGTATAGTATATAGAAAAAATAAAACAACATTATTGTATGGATAGCCTATGCAAGACACCTTCCCGCAATAATATTTCTTCGGAGACAACTTAGAGAAGGTTGACGGACAAACTTCCTTACTAAACTTAAAAAATATGACATGGACATTGACTTCGTTGAAATTGAGATCTTGATTTATGAACGGAATGAAATGAAACACAGATCTATAACATTAACATAGATACACATAGAAAAATGATAGTGATACAATGGAACTTAACTTTTATTCAATAAAGAAATCTATTGAAACTGTAAAATGTAGAATGAAAAAAATCTTACTCGAATGGTGGTAGTTAATCTTCGAGAAGAGATGTGGCATCTATGCACATTTCTCTAAGCCCATTACAATGAGACCTATAGGCCCCTTTTTTGTCAAGAAGTAAACATAAAACTATAGACATCCAAAAACCTAACCCTAGGAGATGAAGTGCCAAAATTCATGTGGGCCTTGATGGGGTAAGTTGGTACATCAACTTCCCGGGGTCATAAATTTTGCATACGATCTCCATTTTAGGTACACGATATCCCATTGTAAAGGTATATCCAAGAAATACACATTACGCCATCACAATTCACTATAATATCAATGTGATTGTAGCGGGCCCAAAAAATGTTTTTTAGGTCCTTAAAATGACCTTGGAAGTTTAGGACCCAAAAAACTAGAAAAGAACTTCCAAGATGAAAGTTGTATGTAAACTAGTTGGAAGAGGTGGGTCGCCATCAATATCCACCTGGATAAATCCTCCCTCCTTAGGAAGAAATGGTCTCCATTGCGTTGTGTTCCCCCATCAGATGAGGAAATTTCTGTTGATTTTGGCCCCAGGTAAGCCACTTTCCTTGGTGCAGGAGTTGCCCCACTTTGACAACACGATAAAGCTAAATCTTCTATTGGGGAGTACCCTTAACTTGTGTGTCAAAAATCTTATTAGTGGATTCTTGTTCCATGCAGTTAGGGTTGAGCTCTATCAGTGTCAAATAAGGGTGGAAAGTATGGCTGAAGGAGGTCCACATTATACATTGGGTGCAATCCAAGGAAGGGGGAAATGTTGAGCTCAAAAGAATTGTCACCCACAACCCTCGTGATGGTGTAAGGTCCATAACGAAGTGGAATAAGCTTCTGATGGGATCCTTTAAGGCATTATTTCAGTAAGTGCAACCAAACATTATCTCCCACCTAAAACTTGTGTGGCACTCGATGTTGATCATGGTGTTGCTTGTACTTGGCATTGGAATTCTGCAAAATATCTTGAACCTGTTGGTGGATGTGTTGGATTCGTTCAATGAACCAAGTGGCTTTATCAGCTTCGTCTTGCACATGGGATGATTATACCAATGTGGACACAAGGGGTATTGCAACATCCGCGGGACCCAATGGTTGAAATCCCAACCCCACCTGAAAGGGGTTGTGCTTGGTTGAGCTATGTATGGCTTTGTTGTAACTATGTTGAACATAGGCAAGAATCTCATCCCATGTGTGCAGATTCTTGGAATTGTACATGCATAAGATATGCATGATCATCGTGTTGACGACCTCAGTTTGACCATCCATTTGGTGGTATAAGTCCATGGATTTCGTGAGATTGGTGTCCAGTCATGACCAGAGGCTCGACCAGAATGTGTTGATGAATCTACTGTCCCAATCCGATATGATGGTTTTTGGTATCCCAAATTTTACTCACACTCATTTGAAGAATATCTTGTTAGTGGCCTTTGTTGTGATGCTCTTCTTGTAGGTGACCAAAATCACCATCCTGGAAAATCGATTAACAACCACGAAAACACAGCCATTTCCCTACTTGGTTGAAGGAAGGCTCAACATGTAGTCCATTGATATGGATTCCCAGGGCCTTTTGAGAGTAGGTAGAGGGGTGTACATGCCTTGTTTCATAATGGTTGATTTGGTAATGGCACATGTTGTGCAAGACCTGATATACTTGTTGACATCCTGTCAAAGTTTCGGCCAATAGAAATGTTGTTGCAACACTGCCATTGTCTTTTCTATGTTGAAGTGTCCTGCCACTTGACTACAGTGAGATTTCCAATTCACATTCACGTTCTCTCTTGACGAAACACAAATGTGTCCTTGATGGCACAACAACCCATCCTGAAGATGGAAATCAGTGGCAACTATGTTTGTGCCCAACATATACTAGGTAGTGGAAAAGTCAGGATCTCTCTGTCGTGGAGTTGGGGCCATCCAGAGGTCTTGTGTTTGTAAGGTAACTTCCAACAGAGCCTTATAAATTGTAAATTAAAATAGAGACATGCTAAACTAACCTTAAACCATTCCTTATTCATCATAATAATCCA
Organism: Picea glauca; assembly: GCA_000966675.3. Lineage (NCBI taxonomy): Eukaryota > Viridiplantae > Streptophyta > Pinopsida > Pinales > Pinaceae > Picea > Picea glauca. The sequence goes on from JZKD02S1433219.1 coordinate 55,381, forward strand.
CTACATATTCAACATATTAATATTCATGAGCAGATTATAATAAATTTCATAACACAACAGAATAATGAAAATACACACCTCTAACTGATGCTACTACTATCCCCAAATCTTCTTGATGCACTGTCCAAAATGGTCTAACTACCTAGCCAGCTTGTAATAGAGCCTCTCCGCCCCCCTAGCTCCAGGATTCCGTAAGGATTCCTGGCCCCCGAGCCCAAAACTCTGAGCAACAGGTGTCCCCTATCTCATTCCTTCAACAAAATTCTCTAGCCAGAAACCAGTAATCCAATCTCCCAATCCCCCCAACAGTAAAAATGCCCAATACCTTCTCCCTTATGAAAATAATCTCACTCCTAAAAAAAGTGCCCCCTCCCGAGTGTTTTCCCCCCTCATATCCTCCTTTTCCTCCCTTCCTCATTCACCACCTCCTTCCTCTCATTAAGACTCACCCACCTTATCCCTCCATTCAATGGTTCCATCATTTGATATGTTAAGTTTTCATTTAATAAATTAAAATTTATTAAACTTAAATTCATTAATCAAATGTTTTAATGAGTTAATTAATTAATTAATTAATATACATTAAACAATTAATAATTCAGGACAATTAATTAATTAAACTTAATATACTTTAAACCATTATTTAACTATGACAATTAATTATTTAACTAGGGTTGTTACATACACCCACCCTTYAGGAAACTTYGTCCCGAAGTTAAAGTATTTTAAGATACAAGGGAAAGACACAGGGTTCACACATTCATATCCAATAACCAACATTATCAGTAGGTAAGMCAAGAAAACTCATACATACTAGTGTACATGTGCAAGAAATGCATGTGTAGCTAGTACATACAAGTCTCGTGCATGTACTAATAACAATAACTATCACCTCTATAGTAATTTCTGTATGCATCCAATCCATTCAACAAGACTATTCATTATATAAAAGATAATAACCCAATCAAATGTCTGCGAAATCCCTTAATTACAATTATCCAGCTCAACAATGTTATTTAGACAATTGTAGTTTAGTTAAGTAATTATGAATATTCATATATACACATTTTTGTTTCAGAAGGAAAAACAATAAATTCCACCATAAGGCAAATCTCCATACACTCTCAACTATTCTACTCATCCTTCCTCCCTAACTTACTTCCATGTTCCATTCCTATCCTTCCTCTGCTGGACTATCTTGGAGCATCAACTATATTGACCTAACTCCAAATAGAACCCGTAAGCAGAAGTGTCACTATCTTGACCAAGCTTCCCCAGCAGGAAACTAAAAATCATCATCACACGTCTAGGGGAGTGTGAGCTAACACCGTCCTCCCATGACTCCAAGTTTCAGAGGATACACGATGGGAAAAGCCTCCACCCCTCCTAACAGGACTAGGGTCCACACCCTATAATGGAATATACAGTGGAACCATGTTGCTGGGATTTTTGTCATCGTTTATTTGGTTTTAGGTAGTCTCACCACCTGAAATACTGCACTGGTCCACATATCATAGCATTGCATTCAAACCAATATAATTTCACATACAAAGATTCATACCTTATTGTTTCTCAGCCAGTGGTCATAACATCCACTTTCATCATAACTATCCCTTGGCTATTTCATAGCCCAATAACCTGTAGATTAGTCTGTAACACAAACTCATACAAATCTTATGCATTATCATCATGTAGTTGCATACAACCATAATTTCAATTCGGTATCCGCGTACCAACAATTTTAACATCAAAGTTTTCAAGTTAGAAATAGATCTCATAATATTCCATAATTCAATTAACATTATCCATTCATAGAATTATCATTTACATTTTAGATTGCATCATATCCAACATTATTCAAATAGCATTTAAACCTTCATAGGATTCTCATTCACATAGTATATCGCATCATATCCATCATCATCAATAACATTTAAACATTCATAGAATTTACATTCACATAGTAGATCACATCATATCCATCATCATCAATAACATTTAAACATTCATAAAATTTACATTCTCACAATATATCGCATCATATCCATCATCATCAATAACATTTAAACATTCATACAGGTTCATACGTCTTAAAAGTTAAAGTGTATCATTTAATAGTTTTACTGTGAATAGAAAATAAAGGTGTTTAGGCCTCAGGTAATCCTAGTTGTCTAATTCAAAAGGTGGCGTTACATACTCCCAACCTTCGAGAAACATATTCTCAAGGTGGTCAAAAAAGTGAGGGATAATCTCGTCGTAACGTCTTGGCATCCTCCCAAGTAGCCGATCCTGGACTAAACTTGTCCCACTGGACCTTAACTTGGTCTACCATATGGTTCTTGAGTTTTCAGACTCTATGGTCCAATATGCGTAACGATTCTACCGTGAGGGTTCCCACGTCCGATACCTGCAATTCCTTCAAATTTAGTTTATGTGATTCATCAACAACATAATGACGTAGAACAGATACATGAAAAACATTATGAGTTTTATGCAAGTGGGGTGGCAGTACAAGATGATAGGAAACAGGTCTAATTTTCTCTTGGATTTTGAACGGTCCTATAAATCGAGGTGACAACTTTGTCCCCTTCTCGAACCGAATGGTACTCTTATTAGGCCTGATACAAATGAAAACCCAATCTCCCACTTTATAACTTCGATCAGTCGTATGTGAATCTGCATAACTTTTGTCTATCATGTGCTTCCTTTAGTCTCTGCCTAATCTGAATCACATGTTCCTCCATCTCTTGAATCAATTCTGGCCCAACTATTACTCCATCTTCTAATCTTTTCCAACTCAATGGTGTTCTGCATGGCCTTCCATACAGAGCTTCGTAGGGTGGAATTCCGATGGAGTTATGAAAACTGTTATTGTAGGTGAACTCTACCAAAGGTAGGTACTTCTCCCAATGGGTTTGATTATCCATGAAATACATCCTGAGCATTTCTTCCATGACTTGATTTACTCTCTTAGTTTTCCCATCTGTTTCAGGATGATAAGTTGTGCTTAAGTTCAACTGAGTCCCCAACGTTGACTGCAAACTTGTCCAAAACCTAGAAGTGAATATAGAGTCCCTATCTGAAATGATATTCTTAGGTATCATGTGCAAACAGATGACCTCACTTACAAACACGCGTGCCACATCAGTGACATCATAAGTGTCTCTAACTGGAATAAAATGAGCACTCTTGGTTAACTTATAAACTATCAGAAGAATGGCATTGTGTCTATGAGATGTGAGCGGGAACCCCACCACAAAATCCATAGAAATGACTTCCCACTTGATCATAGGAACATCATGTGGTTGTAGGAGACCTGTCGGATGATGGTGGTCGGATTTCACTTGTTGACATTCTAGGAATTTGGTGAAAAAATGGACTACATCGCGCTTCATGCCTACCCCGAAGAATAGCTTCCTCATGTTTGCGTACATTTTCTTCACACCCGGATGTGCACAATAAAGTGCTCTATGGGCTTCCTTTAGTATGATGCTTCGGATATCCCCACCTTCAGGGATGTACATCCTTCCTTGATATCTTAATAGTCAATCTACTTCCAGACTATATCCTTCATACTTTGGATCTAATTTCCTCCCACTCTGGAGGTTTGAAGTAACCTTTAAATACCAACTGTCTCCGTGGATTTGCATCAACACACGTTCCCTCAGATTGAATTTTAAGGGTACCAAGGAGAAGACACGTGGCTTTCTACTCAAGGCATCCACGACCACATTCTCTTTTCCCTTGATATATGAAATACCAAAATCGTACTCACTCATGAACTCACTCCATCACCTTTTACTGACATTCAGATCCCTTTGAGTGAAGAGATGTTTTAAACTTTGATGGTTCGTTTTGAGCTCAAAGTTTCTCCCTACTAGATAGTGCCTCCAAAGTTTCAGAGCTAGCATTACAGCTGTCAACTCTAAATCATGAGTAGAGTAAAGATATTCATGTTTCTTCAACTTCCTTGATGCATAAGCTATCACTCCTCCATCCTACATTAGCACGGCCCCCAACCCTTGCTTCGAGGCATCTGTGCAGACTGTGAAGTCCTTTTCCATATCCAACACTCATAGAATTGGCGCACTAGTTAGTAACCTTTTAAGCTCGATGAATGTACTATCACATTCTTCTATCCATTCATACTTGACCCCCTTGCGCTGCAAAGTGGTGATGGGTTTCGCTATTTTAGAGAACCCTTCCACAAATCTCTGATAATAACTTGCTAGCCCCATGAAGCCTCTTACCTCATGAGCATTTTTCGGCACTGGCCACTGGATAATGGCCTTTACCTTTTCTGGGTCCACAGAGATTCCTTCGCCAGAAATGATATGAACTAAATAGTGGATTTCTTTCTGGAAGAATGAACACTTCGACAACTTCCCATACAATTTTTTCTCTCTAAGGCAGGACAACACCACTCACAAGTGTTCCTCATGTTCTCTTTCGTTCTTGGAATAAATGAGGATATCATCTAAAAAGACTTGTACAAAGCGGTCTAAATACCTCTGGAATACACCATTCATGAGGCTCATGAATACTGTTGGTGCATTGGTCAAACCAAAAGGTACTACAACGAACTCGTAATGCCCAAACCGAGTTCGAAAGGCAGTTTTAGGAATATCGCCTTCCTTAATCCTTAACTGGTGATACCCTGATCAAAAATCAATCTTTGGGAATACCATTGATCCTTTCATCTGATAAAAGAGATCATCTATCTGTGGCATTGGGTACCTATTTTTCACTGTAGCATGGTTCAAGTCTCTGTAATCTATACACAGTCGCAAGGAACCATCCTTATTCTTCCCAAAGATTACTGGTGCACCCCAAGGTGAGACACTAGGCCTTATTAGCCCTAATTCGAGTAGCTCTTTCAATTGCATCTACAACTCACAAAGTTCTGGTGCTGTCATCCTATACGGAGTCTTAGAAATTGGTTCTGCACCAGGTTTTAGCTCAATAGTAAAATCAAGCTCCCTCTCAGGAGGTAACCTTGGTAACTCGTTCGAACAAACATCTTTAAACTCCAACAATACTAGGTACTGATCCAAGGAGGGTCCTTTCCTTTCACTCACTGCTTCCACTACATAAAGTTGACACCATTGCCTCATGCACCGCTTAACCTTCATAGTTGAGATAAAGTGTAGGGACACCTTTCTCTGTACACCCTGGATCTCTACTGGCCTTCCTTCGTCAACACAAAGCACCTTTTTTTCGAAACAATCTACCATAGATCGATGGGATTCTAACCAATCCATTCCAATGATTAGGTCATACGCCCTGAGAGAAGTGACGTATACCTTCAACCTGGTAGTACACACTCCCAGGTCTACTAGACAATTATCAACGCTAGGTCCTACCGCTTGTTTTTCCCTCGAAGCCATCTCGACTTGTTTAAAGTCATCATGCTCGTAGGCTGCCAACCCGCTGCTTTCTAATGCAAATGATGAAATGAAACTATCTGTAGCACCAGAATCAAATAAAATTTTAACATTGATATGATTTAGCGTACTTAACAATTTCACCACCGTGGATTGATGTTCTGCCTAGCGATTATTAACCGCTGCGTAAATCTGGTGGCTGCCACTTGCTCTTCCCATCGGGGCCTTTCCTTCTCTATGCACAATTCTTGATTGTAACTCTAGGCAGTCACGCTGGTAATGGGGTCCTCCACATTCCCAACATGTAACACGGTATTGAACCTGCGCACTACTTTGTGACTGCCTCTTAAATGAGTTCCTTCCCCTGGAACCCCTACCCCTACTAGCTGCTCCCTAAGAAGGTCGTGGACCTGCCTGTGTCGTTGGTGATGAACGGGATGCTGCACTCGCTGCCATTGAAATACTTGTGGTGACTGTCCTTGGTGCGACTCTATTACCATATGGAGGTGGCCTTGAGCTCCCTCCCTAGGAAAATTTCCTAGGGGTCTTCCCCACGAATCCAGGACGATGCAGAAAGGTCAATCTCATACCTCCATTTAAGTTCATGTGTTATTCCTCATAACGTTCATTTTTTATTGCTTCTGCTACTGAAGACGGTTTCCACATCTGCACCATGGCCCTTCTCTTAGGGTTTAACCCATAGACAAAGTGTTCTGCCTGTCGTTGGTAATTATCCATATATGAAACATATTTGACCAATGCCATAAACCTGATCTCGTATTCTTCTACGGTCTTGTTTCCCTAAACTAGAGCATGAAATGCTCCCACCTGTTGTTCCTCATAGTAAGCTGGTAGATATTTCCTTTGGAATCTCTCCTCAAAAAGTTCCCAAGAGACGGTGTCTGGGGTAAGGTGCAATTGCCTCTCCAGGTTGCCCCACCAGTTCAAGGCACTGTCTCTCAACTGAAAAATTGTTATTTTCTCCTTCGACGTGGACGCATAGTCTCTTAAGGTGAAACACCTTGTAATTCCTTCCAACCATGCCTCTGCACGTTCACTAGCATGACCCCCGACAAACTCTGGAAGTTTGATCTTCTGCAGTTCTCTAGTGATGTCTTTGGGTGGAGGCCCTCCCCCTGAATCCCTCGACACTTCAGGATTACCCATTCCAGATGGTGGGGGCTCCACTTTGATCCCTGCTAGCTGATGCCCCTTTAAAGTCTCATTTATGGCCTCCAAAGAGCACAGTATGAGGGCTAATTCAGGCGATGGTGGTGGCGGTGTTGGCAGTCTCTGCGTCGATGCCTCTATGCCTTGATTTCCTCTCGTCCTAACCATCCTGTATACTTGAATCTGCATCAACTAAGAGTTTTTCAGGGAGAGTCTAAGGCAATTCACATTTGTGTAACTTAAACTTGAAAACAGGGTTAGGCATAAGTTTTTTTTTACTTGTCTGTAAACAGACGTTACTCTCTTTAGGGGAAGTGGCTAGGTCAGGGTCGAAATCCTCTAAGCTTGATGTCTTCACCTAAGGAAACTACTGACTCCCTCACCTTAATCAACATATTTAACCTATCATTACTATCATGGCGCAGTGGTATACGGTCTTTGGTGAAAGCTCTATACTCGGTGGATAGGTCGTCGGTTCAAAATTTGTCCGCTCCAACAAAAATTTAATTTAAATTGTTTTTTAATGTCATGTTTTAACCTAATTTATCATTAACACTAAATGTTTACTTAGTTAATTAACCATTCTATTCTATTAGTCACTAATAGACTACTTTAATTTTGTTTTAAGCAATATATATATATATATATATATATAATTTACAATAATCAAAATAAAATAAAATAAAAATAAATAATAATAAAAATATATATAAAAACATTTAAATAATATAAAGAAAATCAAAATAATTAAAAAAAAGGTGCGGGCACACATGAAGTCCACGTGCCCGCCCTGCTTCCTCTAGCACCCTCCTTATCTAAACCCTAACCCTTCATTTTCCCCCTCTTCCTTTTTTTTTTGGTCCCTGGCTACACGGTCGGCTGCCATGGTTGTTCCCTCTGCACCACCTTCGTGGTTCTCGTGCTGAGTTGGTGCACAATCAATTCTTCCGTGATCTTCTCCCTCATGGCTAGGCTTCGTGCTTGTGCATTGGGCTTGTCTTAGTTGCTAACTTGTGCATTGGTTCATATGTTGTTTTTGTTCTGACTGACATGTGTTTTGTTTGTAGGTCGCATGGATCTGGAGAGGGAGCTAAGCCCTTGCGCCCCTTGGTATTTGCTTGGCTCTGGCGCTTGGGTGCTGGCCTGTGACCTGCGTTGTGGTTGTATTCTTGACTCGTGCTCTTATATTTGCGTGGCTTGTTTGATTTGTTGAGGTGAGAAATGCGCTCAAAACCCTAATGACTCTGCCTTGGTGCTTGGCGTTCTTGCTCTACGCCCGTTCTGCGACTTGTTTGATGCATTGATCACAGTGGCGACCCCTCATGGGCTCTTCCTCCATGTGACTTTGTTTGCTTGTTCAAAGGTGCGTTGGGTGCTTAATGTTGGATTGAGGGCTCTGCCCTTGGTGCCTTGTGAATGGATGTTGCTCTCGATTCTTAAATCAGTTGCTCGAGCTCATGAATTCATTTGCTGATTTTACCTTTTATTCATTGTTAAATCCTTGGCCGCCAATGTAGTGCATATATAGTCCACCAATGGACTCTTGTCGACTCTCCTCTTGGCACCCTGTGTGGGCATAGTTGATAGCTACTTTGATGATTGAGGCTCGGTCATTGATGCTCTTGGCTGAATGTGGTGTATGGTGGCACGTCGTGGATGAATTAAAAGTTGGGAAAGCCTAAAAATTGTTTTTCATCTTCTTGGAATAATTTTTGTTTACTTGCCTCTGAATTCCTATTACATTATCCTTGGACCCCAATAATTCTTTCCTGAATTCTTTTGTTCTGTTTTTTGCTAAACTTATTTGAATTCTGAGATTATCCCTGGACCTCATGAACTCAATTCTTTTTTTTTTTTTACTTGTATTTTTTATCTGAATGTCTCGTCAGGCTTTTTGAAATTGTTCTATGGATATCCTAGAGGTGTAAACGTAACTTCTTCCATGAGTTATTTTGAATAGAAATTACCATCGCATGACTTTGCAAGTGTCATAGTTAAACTCCTGCTTGGACCAAAACATTACATTTTACCCAAGTTGTTGCATGAAATAAGACTTCATTATTTTCCTTGTGAACACCTAGGGTTTGAGGCTAGGATTATTGGAATTTGTTTGGACATAAATACTGTCAATTTTTGTTGTGACTTGACATGTGGTTATTAATGATTGAAACCCATAATTTTCATACTTTATTTTTTTGTTTTTATATTTATATTATATAAGTATATAGAATGGAAAGGGCTTGGCCCTTATGCTTGGATTTGGTGATTTATGTGTTGGTTTGTTCTCGACAAGTGGACTTGGAGTTTGACATGGTTTAATATGTTTACGTTTAGACTAGGTCACTTGTGTGCACACATCTTTGTTTTCATTATATATATATATATATATATATATATATATATATATATATATAGTTTAATTAAATATATTTTATATATGTCTATTTATATACAATTATTTATACCTCTGTTTAGAAGTTCAAGGGAAGAGAAGAATTATTTGAGGAAGCATTATGTGTGTATATATATATATATATATCTGTATATATACTAAAAAAAATTGTGTGCTTGGCTTGCAAGTTAGGTGGAGCTGGAGCTTGGTCCAGATTTGTATACATTTATGTACACACTCCCTCTCATTTTCTATATACAGAGTGTTAATGTGTATCTAACCATTTTTGTTACATAACCCCTTTCACGGGTTTCATTGTACAGGTCAACAAGTTTTAGAGTTTTTAGAGAGTTTCAGGGTTGTTTACAGGACACACAGCTTAACTTTATGTCCAGAGTCAAGAGGATGGGTGGGTAGGTAGGCCCTTGGCTCTAGATTTTAAACCAGGGCTATGATACCATGTGAAGGGTCTCTTCCAACAGAGCCTTATAAATCGTAAATTAAAATAGAGACATGCTAAACTAACCTTAAACCATTCCTTATTCATCATAATAATCCACTACATATTCAACATATTAATATTCATGAGCAGATTATAATAAATTTCATAACACAACGGAATAATGAAAATACATACCTCTAACTGATGTTACTATTGTGCCCAACTCTGCTTGATGCACTGCGCAAAACCGTCTAACCACCCAGCCAGCTAGGAACAAAGCCTCTCCGACCCCCTAGCTCCAGGATTTCGTAAGGATTCCTGGCCCCCGAGCCCAAAACTCCCAGCAACAGGTGTCCCCTATCTCAGTCCTCCAACAAACTTCTCCAGCCAGAAACTAGTAATCCAATCTCCCCAACAGTCAAAATGCCCAATACCCTCTCCCTTATGAAAATAATTTCACTCCCAAAAAAAGTTCCTCCCGAGTGTTTTTCCCCCTCATATCCTCCTTTTCCTCCCTTCCTCATTCACCACTTTCTTCCTTTCATTAAGACTCACCCACCTTATCCCTCCATTCAATGGTTCCATCATTCGATGTGTTAAGTTTTCATTTAATAAATTAAAATTTATTAAACTTAAATTCATTAATCAAATGTTTTAA